>WYDI02015263.1:0-20551 GCA_009867235.2 Psittacus erithacus
GGAAGGACAGGTTGTGGGGGGAAAACAAGCAGGCTACATGCTTTGTCTAATTTATGACTAAGCTTAAACCACAACACTCTTGCAGGTTAGCATCAATGTAATAGTGTGGATGCAGTTCAAATAAATTGGTGGGATTACAGGAAACAAATTGCGGAACAATGGTAAACCAACAAAAAACCCCAACAACCAGTGAAGTAGCATGTCAGGTTCAGACAGGGCATGGTCTAATCTTTCTTCATTTCATGAATATCACAGCATATTTTCAGCATTGTAAGTACCATGACCAGCAAACAGACATGTGGCCATGGTAGACAGGCACACCTATGCACCTATCTTGAGTAGAGTTCCATGTATCTACCTTGAATAGACTCTTAGACAGAAAGTGAAAATTTGGAAGTGTAATATATTGAAGAAATGAAGTTAGAAATTTCCTTTATATTGACTTAGCTCCATGAAACACACTGGCTGCTGCCAATGACCACAAGAAGGGTTGGGCTTGCTCTAACCAAGGGTCCTTCTCTGAAACTATTAAGGCTATTTCAGACCTGACTGATTTTTCTAGCCCTGTGTAGTCAAGCTCACATCACTTACCACTGGGACTCTCTGCTCACAAACCCTCAGGATCCATGGGGGTACTGAAACACTTGTGTCTTACCCTTCTCTCCTCCAAGCTAAGCCACTACAGCCATGGCTGTTGCCCTGTGTTGATCGCATTTTCCATGTTCTTTCTTCTTCAGAGTTGTAGCTAAAGACCAATAGTTACAACTCACTTGAGATGGTGTTTAGAGGTGCAGCAAGCCCTGCCGCCTCAGACCTCTACCCAGAGTTCCATCAGGGTCCCTGGCTCCCTTTGTACCAGTTCCTTTCTGCTTCACAGCTGGCCCATCTGATGCAGAACACCAATGCTTTTCCCATTGTTCTGATGAGTCCATGCTGTAAAGCCATCTCAGTGCCACCTCCCTCCCAGAGACCATGAAACTCCCACTGCTCTGATACATGCCACTGCTAATGCATCTCTGTGCTGCTGCGAACTTGCTTCTGCCGAAATCTGGAAAACCCTGTTGCACATTGAGTGACTCACAGAGGGACACAGATGCAGGGCACAGTAGCATTTCTGGAGAGCCCCTGCTCCACACCTCCCCATCTACAGGATAATCTCTCCTTCTTGTTGACTTGAATTCCCTTCAAAATCTGGCCTGCAACTTTTGAACCTTGCACGATGCCTGTGTCCAGTCATCAGTTACATTTCAGTCACATTGCAGGTAGTGCAAGAAGAAACAGTATGTGAAACTACAGATAAGCAGTGTATAGTGAAAATTACTGTGGGAGATGTTGGCCAGAATTGTTTGTTTCCCTATCAAGGGGGCAGAAGCTTGCCAGCCTGCCTCTAGTTACCCCTGTTGTGTATCTCTCATTGTTCTTTATAGCTTTGCATTCCATGTTATTTTCACTTTTTTGTTCCATTCTTATTTTCTCAAATGTTTTTCATCCATTCCTAGGGAGGAAATAGACAATTTCTATTTTATTTCTATAATTTTTATCCATATAACCATAGTAGTGACTTTTTTTATTATTGTAATGAAACAGCACAGTTTAAAAAGGGATACACATGGGGCTGTCATCTGAGTGTACCAGCATCTGGTGACCTAGTGTCACCCAGAAGGCAGCCGGAAGTAACCATCCTCCTTCTTTGAGATTCATGACCAACTGGACACGTTGTCTGCAACCCTGATAAGAACAAACCATGAGACCATGAAATGGACAAACTCCTCTTTTAGTCTTTCATAAAATTACCTGTCAGTTTTGCATACACAGCAGATGGCAAGTCACTGAAAAAGAGTTTTGCACATTGACCTTATATGGGTTAACTTTTAAATTCATTCTGAGTTTGAATCTGTACAGCAGCATCAGAAAAACACAGCTTAAAAATGAAGTGCTTGTGATAGGAAACACTTTTGTGACAGACAGATTGAGCTGATCTCAGAACAGTAGTTTAATGAGGTGATACCACATGATTGCCATATACTTCACCATCACATCAAACAACTGTCCCAAATATTTCGCCACGACTGTGTTTATACAATAGTTCAGTTATGATCAGTGACAGTTCTGGGTTCAGTACAAATGACAAGCTTCAAGGATGTTATTTATCAATGGGTTAGCAGTCAGCACAGTGCAGCCCAGTTACATCTCCAGCCCTTGCTTCGCTGCACATCTGGATACCTCAAACTGCTTGAAACAGCCTAAACATGCAGCATGCACTTTTGACTTTTTATGTAACAAGAAGGTTTGAGATGAACCAGGATATAGCACCACAGAACTAAGCTAATCTTCCTAATTCAGGAAATTAAAAAATTAAACTTTGACACAGTTTCTGATTATATGATCTCTGCAATAAAACCAGGGTATCTTCCCTGGAGCAGCAGCTACAGAGGAAAAGTTGAGGGTCTGAGAAACTAATCCTAGTTTTGCCATTAAATTCAATGTGAACTCAAAGAAACCACTTTATTTGTAGTTTATCTTCTTCATCTGCAGAGCAGGAACAGACTGATCTGTTTATTGAAAGCATGAGGCACATCACCTTTTCTGAGGAGAGCTAATAAAAATGCAGCATTTCTGTTCTGATTAATGATGATATATTCAGAAGATGAGGAGAGAAAATGAGAACTCTTGAGACAAGAAAATTTGGAGGGAGGACAGGGGAGAGGGGGCGGAGTAGTATAATTTCCATATCTAAAATCTCTGCTTGGAACAGGAATAGAGGTTCTCCAGGAAGCTGGTTCCCAGGGGGCTGCTGGGGCTGTGGCACCACACACCGGCAACCCCACCACCTTGATCTGGCATCCAGCACCAACGGTGCTAGCAGCCTGCTCCAGCATACTCTCCCCCTTGAAATGCTTCCCTTCACAGGAGTCCATCAGACTCTTCAGTGAGGAAACAGTTAGGTCTCAACTGGGAATTCAAGATCCTCCCAGGTTGGTTTTTTTTATCACATCACATTTCCTTTTTTTAAAAAAGACCCTTCTTTGAGCACAAAACATATCATGGGATGGCCTCAACAGGTCTTTTTCCCAATCAGAACTTGATGTCAGAAGACCTGCAGGGCTTCTTGGGAAGAAGAGAGAAGCAGATGATGTGGAGTGGTCTGCGGGCAGCTGTATCCCTGGAGGAGGGGTGGTTGAACATTGTCAGAGTAATCCCTGCTTCTCCCTCAATTCCAGAAACTCTCCACTGACATATAAGGTAGTTATCTTCCCCCCAACTGCATAAACACAAGGAGGATAAAGCAGAAATCAAAGTCTCCTGCTATCTGTTTTCTCCTGCATAAATCCACTCACAGCAACAGAAATTTACTTCAAAGAAAGTTCATTTATACGTTAAAAAACAAAAAAACATCTTGTAAACCTGCATGAGCAAGCACCATCTGGCAACTCTTGTCATAACAGATCTATTGGTTGTTTAGGTAGATTTCTTCTGAGGTTTTAATTGCACACCAGGGAGCAGCACCCCTGCAAAGAAATCCCCTGACCTCAACCCCTGCAGATGTGAGCTTCTTCTTTTTGACTTTATTAGGAAACACATCTATTACAAAACAAGTACATAGGTTCCCTGTGTTTTAACATATCTGTTAATATAGCAAATGGGTTTTATGTAATTTCTCAATTTCATGGCCTAGGCTGAGAAGGGGATATAATAATTTTGTACTTCTTTTCCTCTATTTTTAAGCTCATCCAGGGGAGTGGTTCAGATACGCTCTTGACGCAAGGTGGAACTAGTGGTCAGTAGGATTTACACCTGAGTCTTCCACAATCTGGTGCTTTGGATCATTTTTTACTTTGCTGTTTAATCAACAATACCACAAAGACTTTAAATGTATGTAATGTATACTAACCCTGGTGATAAAGGCAGTTTTTCTCTGCAAAAGAAGATTCTCTATGGTACAGTTCCTCTGGTACAGGTAGAAATACTCTTGCTGTACTGCTGCAAGTTGTCACAGTTGAAAAGTGCTAAGCGGCAAACATGCAGTTATTAGCTGGGAGGTCTTTGGTATCAATTTTGAAGATTACCACTACAGAGAGAGAGAGAGAGAAATCACAATGCTAAAACAACTGTCCCGTTTTCCTTCCCAGAATTGTGTTTTAGGTTGTATGAGAATCTGGACATTGCACACTGAATACTAGCCAAGCCTATAAGGAGCCTTAGTAGCATGCGCTAAGTTATTTCTTTGCTTTTTTGTACCTCCTGAAGCTCTCTAAGTTCAAGCAAACACAAGCGGCATTTAGCCTTGCAGTATGTTCACAGCATCTTGCACAGCAGAGCCTTTGCCCTCCTTCACCTCTCTTACTGACCATGAAGAACAGCTGGAAATAACCAGGCACACATCTTTGGTGCTGTGGCCCTGGACTAACCCAGGTCAGAACCAGTCCCAAGACCTGCTAAAGCTTCTTCCAAACTCAATTATCAGAGGGTATTTTTAAACCCTGTTAGGTTATTATTAGAGATTCTGTTAGTTTAGTGAATCTAGACATCAAAGAGTCTTATTAGAACATCTAATCCATGTGTCTTGGCCAACACATCACTGTCATCTACAGCATCCTTAAATGACCTGGAATGTATTAGCATTCTGAGATAATGCTTCTCTCTGGCCCCAGACCAAAGAATAAAGCAATCTGCGGTGAGGATTTATGATTTCCTTTCCATCCATCTTGCACCTCTAGTGTTAACTCTGTGTATACTGTAGATGTGCTCGCCGATTAACCTCTAGCCATTGTGAAAAACTAATAGTCATATATGATCATGATGTACATCAGATTGTAAACAGCCACAACATTCAGTAGTAATTATGGGCAGTATAAAAATTAAAGGCAGTAATAATAGTGGTAGAGTACATCATAACTTTTTCTGTAAGAGGCATAGAATTAATATGAACAGATTTTTTGCTGGACTGCAATGCAAAACTCTAGTACTTTATGCCGAGGAAAAGCGAAGTGTGAATAAAGAGTGCAAGAAATCTGCCTGGACTGAATGGAAGTGCCACAAGAGGAATATATCACAGCAAATCCTGACATATCATGGTTTTATGTGAAATCAATCATGCAGTACCTGCCTATGTCTTTACACAAAGAGGTTTACATGCAGAGGGAGGAGATCTTCAGACTATGCTGTTCGAGATGGAAACATTAGTTTCATTAGTTTCATATCAGAGAAAAGAAACAAATAATTAAATCCCAAATTTTGACCCATAAACAACTCCTGATAATCATGTTATTCCATTTTGCAGTTCACAACTGAAGTAAGGATTTTTTTTTTATTACTCATGTAGAAAATAAAACCATACACTAATCTCAAACCTGGTCCCCTTTGAAACCTGTTTTTACCAGCTGCTTCTGACTTATTAGTTACTCACACCTGGTGAGTCATTAGCCCATTACCAGCCATATATGGGCTCTACCATATGCAGACTGTCAGCTGGGTACATTGTCTGAACATTCATTCTATCCAGGTTGCAACATTTGCTTTAAAAAAAGATAGGCTCAAATTTCACATGTAGAGCTGGTGTACTTATTTTTCCCTGAGATTTTTTTCTCCTCAAACAGATAGTTCTTAAAAAATAAATAAAATTATTAATAAAATTTCCCTTTACTACTATGAAAAAGTCTCAATACCTACAGAAAAAATATTTAAAATACTCATGCTTTTTTCTTAACCGAAGCAGGATGGAATTTGGAAAGTAGAATTTGGGCCATAATACTAGAAAATTGTCAGAACAGCTTCTGAAAATTAAAATATTCTTCCTTCTTTTTTTTTTTTTCTCTTGTAAAACATATGACCACAAAAGCTTGCTCATAATTTATGCTTGCTTCTGAAAAGGTAACTGACAATTTCAGTTGGCTACAGAAGCACATTGTCGAGGAGTAAAGGTAAAGCTTTATTAGATAAACTACAAACATATGGCAATCTCCTGAATATTCTGTGGATAAGATGTGAAGGCAGCAAAGAAAGGAAATTAACTATATCCTGCATAACAGTACTCCTTATGCAGTGACTACACCTTCAGAAAGACAAGGAAAATCATGGCAAAATAAGGATGGTTCACTGTACAGCAGCCCTTTTAGACTGTCAGTTACAAGTGAAGTAACTCTTTCTCCAAAGGGAAATTCCTTCCTCTGAAATGTAAACTCAATTGTGCCCCTCTCTTGTCCCCAAACTGCAATGAACATGACTGCCTTCCTCCTTACAGTCTAAATCTCCCATCTGTGGTGGATGTCACCTAATTGCAAATCCAGATTGAAACAGTAACTTTGAATTTGAAATGCTCACTGTTTTACCATAGTTTGTCAAGCATTTGTGACAGTTTTAAATTGTTCCTTTTGACTCAGTGGATTCAGAATCAATTGTGGAGGGGAAATGCTGGAACATCATTAACTTGTTCATGCCATTTTATTTGTTTTTTTATTAGTCAATACAGACCTGCAGACTGAAGTCTTCTTTATGGAGTGCAGGAGTTATGTGCCAACCTCTCTATGCAATGCACAGAAAATGTAGTCCTGGGGGTGCTTTACTGAACTGCTCATAATTTTGAAGATTCCTCTAAGGAGTTGTGTTTTTATTCTTGCTTAAGTGAATGCAACATATAAAGCAGATCCCTGCATCATAGTTGCAGCTGGTAAACATTGCAGTTTCTTCACCTGCAGGTCAAAAGCCAAGTGTAAGCATTATTTATTTATATATTTATTTATTTTTTCAGGATGTGCTCATGTATTGTACAATTAACTGAAGGTACCCATACTTTGACAAATCTACCATTAGCCTCTTGACAGTCTTCTTCATACACTCAGGGCTTTCCATGACCTTCAAGAGACATACACGCTCTCTTAACAGCACTAACATACCTGACAAAGTTTTATCTTACTTGACAGATGAGGAACTAAGGCTCAGTTGAGTCTATTGTATCCCACTAAAAGGAAGCAGTCTGGTGTGTTCCCCTTTGGTGCTGTACCTTTCCAGCTACCCATGCTCTCCCCCTCATCTCCTTTGCACTGCCTAGAAGAAGGCACTTCTATGTGAGTGAACTTGAAGAGTGCATACTTAATTTCCTGGCAACCAAGTCACTGAGCTGATCAAGCTGAGAAGACAAAAGGCTATTCATTCAAAGTGCTCTGAAAGCAACTTGTGTTTGCTCTGACACATGACCTGTACACATCCTAGAATGACTTACGTAAGAGTTTATAATAACTACTGTTTAAATTTGAAGTAAATGTAAAGAAAAATGTAATTGCTGTACTTGCATTTCTGTGCAATACTCATAAGCAGCTAACTGACAATTTATTGTACTGACATTCTTTGTAGCATGTCTGTACATAGGCTAATGCAATATTTCTGTGGAATTTCGCAAATCACCAATAGTGAAGTCATGCAGGCTAGAGGGGAGTGAATTCCTGATCGTAAAACAGAGGAAATATACTGTCATATAACTACACCACAAGATATGTAAAAGTACAGGACTGGACACTGTAGCCATAAGAATGTCAAGGTCACTTGGTAATCCTTGTAAACTCACATCTTGGGTCTACACCAATGAGACTACCATTTGGAGCATAAATCAAATCAGTGATTTTGCTTGCTAGTTGTAAACTGCAGGAGTTAATCTGTGAAGTGGGTGTAACTCCTGCATCCCCGCCTTGTCCAGAACTTCAGCCCAAATCAGCAATATCCCTACTGAAAAAATTCCATGTAACCATGTTAATGTAGCTACTTTTTTCCCCAATTTAATCTGCTATAACTGAAATTGAGTTTTCACTCCATCTGTCACAAATGCAGCACAGCAAAGCGTAACAATTGTTTGTATGCTTCAGTTGAATTGGAGCACTAACAAAAAAAAAAGGTTACTAAAAATTTTAATTAAGTACAAGGCAAAAAAAGACATAATTACCAGAAGCAATTCATATTAGTATTTGAATGTAAAGAAGGACAGAGAGAGAAATAAAGCTAGGAATGCATTCAGAAGCTCATGCTCAGTTTCCTACTCTGTTGCCCGGCTTCTATGTCACTGAAATTTTGCTGGTGTCAGTAAAGCCACACTGGTATAGAGATCAGATAACTAGAGGGAAAGCAATGTGGTGCTTCCAAAAAGTGCCGCTTTCTGCCAGGTGCTCAGCACCACTGGCTGAGAGAGGAACACCATCCACTCCAGTGGGGTTGGCAGCAGGTGCATGTCTCAATCTGGCGTCTGAAGAGCCAAGAAGAAAAAATTCCTTTTTAAAAGGTTTAGTTCAATAGTTTTTCAAGAGCTGCCTCCTCTAGGAATCTAGCCTGCTGTAGTCATTTTTCCAAAGAAGATGTCTTTTTATGTTAGAAGACTGGAGGGGCTAAGGGCTGGGTCTCATAGGAGAATCATTGTTTCCAGTAGACTCAGGCAAGACTCATGTCTACCTGGGATGTATTTCCTGCAAAGTAGTCATGGGGAGCAGAAATTGAAATGCAGCTCTTACTGTACATCAGTTAACATGCATCCTCTTCTTCCACTTTTTCTCTCTCTCTCCTTTTTCCCTGCTTCTTTATGTATCCATAATCAAGGTAATTGGCTTTGTCTGCTTCCTATCAGCTGAGTTGTCTTTCTTCAAGTCCTGCTTAAATTTGTCATCCTTCACGCATAACAGTGAATACTGTTTATAAGACAGACTTGGGAAAGAGCAGGCTGATCTGATCTTTTGTGGATATTTGATTTTAAATGAAAGATACAGTTCTGGGATTGTGGGGTTTTTTTGGAAAATATAAAAGGAACTTTCCATACATGTTTTAAAGAAACATAATGGTCTCTCTGTGTTAGGATTGCCTGCCTTGCAGCTTTGCAAAGTACATGCAGTGCCAAGTGTGGTATGGGGTTGGGGGTTACAGGCTTAACATCCTTCAGGAAAAGCAGGCAGGGAAACAAAAAACAAAACAAACCAAACAAACAAAAAACAAAACAAAACAAAAAAGCAAACCAAAAAACCAGCTTTTGATTATGGTTGTCTTCCACAGAAGCACATTTCAACAAACGGAAGTCTTCATTCTCTCTCTAACTGCATAAGAACGCTCTGAAATGTTAAGCTGTAAATGCCACTGGTTTAAGAACAGGACACTATTTCAGACCTCGAAGAGGAGGCAGACTGGAAAGTTATTAACTAGACCTTATTGTGGTTTTATTATTAATTCCTTCTACCTTTTTCAGAAAACACACATTTAATTTCCAGTCTGAATAGGTAACTTGAAGATGATCCTTTCCTCATGTTTCTGCGTCAGAAGCACCCTTAATAGCAAGAAAGAAACTCATCCAAACTCCATTTTATTAGCCTCCCTGAAATGCTAACAATTGTGATTGCTGGGACACACCTCCCTCAGCCAAGTTGTGCAGCCGTGAACCTTAGCTAATCTTAGAAGCAGGGATCAGTGTTTCTCAAAAAATATCCTGTTATTTAGCATAATATGAAACACAAGACAAAGGTTGCAATTTCCTCTCATCTCATGTTAGAGGATTTGAGTCTTTTAATTCTTTCTCTTACCTCCAATTTGGACTCGTGAGAAATCATTAACAATGAGCAGGTAGAATCTCAGTCTCTCTCTTTCAACCTCTCTTTCCTATTAAATAATTATTTATCCCATAAAGAGTCGAACATGTAGGATATTCCACTGCTCTCAATATCCAACTGTATAGTCAGAATGAGTTGTCTTGGTTGGTGAGAAAGAAAGATCTCCAAGAAGTGTCGCCTAGAAACTCGCCTGAGAAGCCATAAGTAACTAAATGATTGGGTGGCAGCTAACAGGGGGATTTGAGATGGTGAAGTTCAATTTTTTTATGTTCAAAGTAACATCTAGATAACTGATTTCTGGAAATGAGGGAGGAGGAAGGAGATAGCTTACATGAACAGTTCTTTTCTTAGAACTTATTTTCTTAACATATCTATTATGTTACCCCGAAGGAAACTCAAGATGAGAACCATTCCACAACACGTTCGTCCTCAGGGAGGGAAATTAAAATACTAAGATGCTGTTAAACTGTTGCTCACTATAGTACTAGAAGGCACTTAGACGTTACTATGATCAGCAGGGAATAGGGCCCTGCATGGCATACCAAGTGACTGAAGATGGAGAAGGGATTCTATTTCTCTGCTCAGTATTAATTAGTTCCTTGCACAATGCTCCTTCAATTATCTTTAGCCTGTTTTCTCTCAAAACCCATTTACTAAATCAAGTTAACTGTTGCTGGGATACTCTCCACTCTGGGATCATAACAGCACATTTTATGCAGATCTGAAGTAGATTCTCCTAGTGTATTACAGCTGACATTTGAGGCTGGTCATCACTGAGATAAGGCCATGGGATGAAAGGCTCTCCGTTCTTAGCAGAATCGACTGGAGGTGAGACAGAACCATTCCTCTTCATAGGCACAGAAGAATCTCAGCTTCTCAAAGCCATGCTTGGATCCATAGGGTCTGAGAGTGATTCTAGGGAAGAATTCCCGCTGGACTTGCAATATGAGTTTCCTAGGCTTTCTGCATGGCAATGTATCTAAATGCAGGATTACAGCTTTAGGAATTGTTGAATATGGAGCTGTTCAGCAGTTTGGGAAATATTGGCATTACTGTCAGCTGTTATTTTTCTCTCACAGGAATGCTTATACCATATTATATGAAAGATCATGGAATATCTCATGCTGGAAGGAACTCATAAGGGTCATCGAGTCCAACTCCCTACTCTTCACAGGACTACCTAAAACTAAAGCATATGACTAAGAGGGTCATCCAGACACTCCTTGAAATCTGACAGGCTTGGTGCTATGACCATTTCCCTGGGGAGCGTGTTCCATTGACCAAACACCCCCCTCAGTGAGGAACCTTTTCCTAATGTTCAGTCTGATCTTCCCCTGGCACAACTTCATTCAGCCCAGGATACAGTTGGCTCTTCTGGCTGCCAAGGCGCACTGTTGACTAATATTCAGCTTGCTATCTACTGAGAATCCCAGATTTCTTCCCACAGGGCTGCTCTCAAGTCTCTCATCCCACAATTTCTATGTATAACCAGGATTGCCCCATTCCAGATGCAGAATACTGCGCTTGCTCTTAATTAAAGAGTGAAGTGCGTCAAACAAGTGCAGAATCTTGCACTTGTCAAATTTCATAGAGCTAGTGATTGCTCAGCTATCTAGGCTATCAAGATCTCTCTTTAAAGCCTCTCTACCCTCAAGGAAGTCCACAGCTCCTCTAGTTTAGTATCACTAGCAAACTTACTTAATGAGCATTTGATTCCTGCATCCAGGTCATTTATAAAAACATTAAAGAGCTCTGGACCTAAAAAAAAAAAAAGATGTTTGTTTTCTTTGCTTTTCTGTTAAAGCTTCCTTGTATTGTCGGAATTTTTTTTTCCTGTTGTAAAATATGTAATCTTCCGTTAACAGAACAATGTTAAACCTCTTAGTGTTTGTAATATATTATAAAAAAGTCCCCTGAAAATCTTCAGTAAGATCCAGGAAACAGTTACTAACAAATTCTGACTTCTAAGGTTGTGCAAAAGCTCCTAGCCAGAGTACAATGATTTTGGCTTGTTTGCCTGTTGTCCCTGCATAATCATAGCCGGTATTAGCTCATTACTGTGTGTAACAATTCTTGCAGTCAAAAAAGGACTGTGTTTTCCTTTTTATTTTACTGAATCATAAAATAATGCTTGACCTAAGCAGACCATAGTTGTTCTCATTTCCTAACCTTGGCTTTACTTTCTGTTTTGAACAGTTTTAACTCTACATCTGTCTTCCTTGTTCCATACCTCTTTAAATCTGTATTAAAAAAAACTATGAACACAACACAGAGGTTCCCCATACTCTATCCTGGCCACAACACGAAGGAATCTCTTACCTTATTTTTTTAGATCAAAAACAGTCAGCTTGTGAATTCTATTTCTGAATAGAATGGTGAAGTTAATGTTGCAAATTTAGACATCTAGTGTCTAGTCTGCTTCTTTCAGAGCTAGTGAAATACTGCTTCTGACACTAATGTAACGTCCTATTCCTACCCTAGTTCCTCATGCAGTCCAACTTCAAAGAGAAATAAAGTCAGGATTTTCTGCTTGCCAGACCCTAGGTTTTATTATTAACTATTTCATGTTAAATTATAACTTTTTTGAATGGGTGATACCTCTTTTTAGCAAATACAGAAATTAAGAATTAAAAATGCCAGAACAGAATCTAAAAGTCAAGGTCCCATAATAACAGGCAATGTGTAGGTACATAAATGAAAATCAATTCTAACTTTCTGAAGAGATGACAAGAACAAATGGGGAGAAAGGAAGGACAATACTGAGAAAAAAAGCAGGTTGCCTATGCTGTCAATTAATAGAATTTGGGTTTTCAAGACCCAGCTATCACTTCTCCAGTCTGAAATATGAAGTTAGATTAATGTTTACAAAGAAAAGAAAAGTGGAAAATGAGTAAAAGGAAAAATACTTGCCCACACAATGTGGCCTTTGTTCTACAAACTGGAAAGTGTTTTTGCTGCCCCAGTAGAGAAGCAGCCCAGGCTGGAGACACTAAGCATGTCTTATCAGACAGAGTACAGTTAGATGCTTCTAAAGGGGTATGTGATATTAACAGGTTATGGCTGTATTGTACCACTGTCCAAATCAGCCTTTCTGGTCTCCTGGTCTGCTGCCCATCAGTGATTTAAACAAAAACACATTCCTTATCATCTTCTTCTCTGTTGAGATCAGTAATCTTTGCACACTTAAAAAAAAACCCACAACAAAACACCAAAAATCCTCCAAACCCAAAACAGCACATTTTTTACTATCTTACAGTTGTGAAAAAGTAAATTTTGGAATATCCCTGAATCAGATTGGATTCTTGATTCCTTTCTGTACAGTATGCTTTCTAGATGGTAAGAGGATTACAATGTACCCAAATAATGCTAAGAGCATCAGGAATTAGAGAAAAAAAATTTTTTTGCATTTTGTTATTATTTTTTTTTTTTAGGAATGATTAAAACAATATTCACAGGAGACAAAATGTTGAGAAAAAACTTTGCTTTGCCTCATCAACAACTGAATAGCAGAAGGAGCAATTTCACCCTTAGCATGAGTAAGGAACCAATGACTAAGAGATTTGAAAGTTGCTGTGGCTTCACAGCAAGATCACTATGCTTCTTTCCAAAGGCTGACCCTGGAACCTTAGAGAGAAGTAATTTCTAGCTATTTAAAAGGCAAGAATATCTAAGTGCTGTAAGAGACTGATTCTGCTTTCTGATACATCTCTGAATGTAAAAGACCCGTAAAAGGTCTTTAAGCCTTTAAAGCCTGTATGAAATTAGAATCGGTGCAGAAGAACAAAAACTCAAGTAAGGCCTTTGGAAAAGCTCAGGATTTGGCCATCCTTATTACGTTACCTTTCACAGCATCTGTTTCAATACTTTGCACTGTCAGATTACTTTAATTACAAACGTATAGTGCATTTTCTGAATAGGCTTCTTATTCTTCACTGTGTGAAAAAGGTCACAGAAATTAAATAGCTATATTTCAAGTCTAGCACAAACCACTCACTAGTACTTGAAATGCTGCAACAGGTTAAGCTGCTCTGAGTGCTTTGAAGATATTAAAATAATTTTATTTTCATTTTTGCCTTGTTTCAGACTTTCATCTTTTCTGTCAATCCCCCAGTTTGCAGAAGACAAACTGTATTCATGACATTGAAGACATGTCTACAGGCTTAATACAGTCATCTGCAGAAATACCTGAACTCAACTGAAATGAGGAAACATAAGTACTAATAGCAGTCAAGCTCTATTAGTCCTTCTCATCCTCCCCTTCCTTTTTTATTCCTATTCCCCTCAAAAAACTCTACATTTTATTCTGTTCCTGACATTGGACAGAGCTGAAGGTATTTGTTTAGCATTTTTAAAAATTAGACAAGACAAACATCCAGCATAAAACTTCAGCCTATTGTTATATTTTGGCAAAGTTAGAAGCAATTGAAACCTAGGCCTTACAATGGGGTATGTTAGGCAATCTTAATAATAGGTGATGCTACAAACCCTGCTTATGATAACTGAGAAAACATACTGATAACAGACAACTGAGAAATCACATGCTGAAGTAATTGTATCCTGGGTAATGTTTACTCTCATTTTGTATCATTGCTTGCTTGCTTGATATTTAAATTTAATTCATTTTTATGAGGCTACATTCTCTTCCTTTCATTAGCGGGCCAATTGTTACATGGATTATGTGATGTGTGATTACATGAGGGTGTACATCAGAGGTCTGTGTTGTCAATATGTACTTGGCTCTTAAAGCTGTAGATAGTATGTTCTGATCTGCTCCTGTATGCTTCGCATGAGTCAACTGGGTTTACTGCTGGAGTAAGAGGAGTTTGGAATTATGATGTTGGAGTAACATAATGCAGGTTAAGGTAAAACAAAACTGATTTTTCTCATATGGGGGAGACAACTCTGTCTTTCCTCTAGCCCTTTGCCTGCAGCTGAGATAAACAGGCTAGAGGAGCATCGTACTGAAGACTTGCAGACATTGAAAAAGGGCACCTGCTACACAAAACCAGACAGAAGTATCCTATTTCTTATTTGCCTTTTGGCAAATTTTCTGTTTGGAATTAACAGATTAAATTTAACAGATTAAAACAGGAAAAGCAATATGGTACAACAAATAAGGCAGTAAAGCAGGTATTCAGAAGATCCAGATTACAGCTAAATTTTGGCTATTGAACTGCTAAGTGACCTTGAGAAAGTGTCTTATTCTTTCTGTATTAACAGAGACAAAATCCTGACATCAGTAGAAGTAAATGTTGATTGGCATCTGTGCCAGTGTAGGGCCTGGCGCAAAAGGCTCTTCATTTCTTTTAAAACTCTAGATGCAACTTTATTTCTGTTGCTAATAATGTTATAACTGAGCCCATCCAGTAATCCTGTCAGTCTAGCAGGGCTTTCTGAGGTCCTGTGTCCTAATGTGTGGTAATGGATGTGCTTTGAGTCGAAACAATTGGTTGTGCATCCTTTTGAAACCTTCATTAGATTTTCCACGTGGAACATGTTCAAAAATGGAATCATTTGAAAAGAAGAATGAGGAATGAAGAAGCAAAACACCAAAGAGGAATTTCCAGGAAAAATCAGAGCACCCTTGGTATTTAAGGCTCAGATGAGGTAGTACATATACACATAAAACTTGTGATGAACTTTTTGTTTGATTTCAGGTTGCATAGCTTGTGTAGTTCATGATGCAGTGGCGTTTTTATAATGTGCTTCATCAGAAATCTTTGCTCTGGAAAACTATGTGCACAACTAAATTTCATTAAATCCACTTTCTTCTCTAAGTCAAACAACTCAGCTGTGATCAGTGATATACTACGATGGCTTAGGTGGAGAATTTCAATATTGTGAAAAGCATGAGAAAGATGCTTTCCACCCACCTGCTATAAAAGACAGCCTATGCCATCAGAATTGTGCTCCTGACTGGGCAGCTGTAGAACAACTCCTCTGTTTCTATGCATTTCAGAAGGGGAGGACTTCAGATAGGATAATTTTTCAGTGGCATGATCATAAGGGAAGTTATTAAAACCAGCAGTGTTATAAAAAGATTTTTCAATTTCATAATGATTAAAAAGCCTAACATACCATGACAACATCTTTTTAACTGGTAGCTGTGAAAGCTCTTTCTTTCACTGTTTACTTAGACTCATAAGTCAAGAAGGAGTAAGGATTAACTTTCTTCTTTTTCCTGAGCAGAACGTGAAAGAAATCTCAGAAAGTCAGAAAGAACATCTGAACTGACTACTTTCAGGACACAGAGAGCTAAGAAGAATAGGATGTTGGTTTTTCTCATTTCTGAGTTTTATCAGTGGAAGAACTTCAGCTTTTCTTACTTTTCTGGTTTTGTGTAGCCATTTGTTTGAAACCAGGCATGTAGAGACTAGACTCTGGGGAAGTATGAAGAAAGGTCCCCATGTTGCTAAAATACTGGAACATACTTTTATTTTTCACTTACTTACCTGTCTGGGTGGAACTGGGTGGCCAATACTAAAATGAAATAAGTTTTAGAGAAAAATAAGAACTGCCAACACATTTGTTCATGTTGTTGAGGTAAGTTATTTCAACACGGCCTTGATGTGGTGATTTCCCTAATTGCTGAGTATCTGAGTATGAGCTTTTAGTCTTTTCATTCTATCCAAAGCTTATACTCCAGGAACACAGCCCACAGTACTAAGTATGCTATGATATCATGCAGCAATACCTCATTAGCTAAACAAATTATCCAGTCCAATACTCAGTTCCAGAAAAAAATTAATTCCTGCTTAAGACATGACAGAAAATAGAGCTCTCATTCTGTCTTTCCCAAGCTATGCTATTGTCCAGAAAAAAAAAACACACAAAAAACCCCACCCACAAATCCTTCCCTTTCTCAATAATTATTTTCCTGCATAATTTTTGTTATACTGAATTATCCTAACTGCTAGCCATACCTCGGAAGCTGGGAGGAACCACTAGGTCAAGCCATGGGATCCTAGTCTAGGTGCAGCAGCAACTGTTGTTAAGAAGAGACTCTACAAGACAGCATATATTAGGTAAGACTTAAAATGTTGTTTCCTCTTTTTATTGCACATCTTAAATCCTCCTTCACCTTCTATTACACAGCAGCTTCTGAAGATTGTCATCCATCTTTCACTGGGAAAGAAACTGTCAACAGTTGAATTGTGAACAAGGATCTCAGCTTGGTCAAAGGATTGGAGTTACACAGGTGCGACCACACCTATCGTTACACCTGGAATGAATTGCTGAGGTTGGTACTAACTAGTTGGTGTCAGCCAACTTACAGCTAAAAAATCGCAAGCACACAGAATGAGAAGGAATCATGACTGTAGCTGCTAAAGAAAGAGGGGCATTATAAGACTCTTGAGGCAAACAAAACATGTTTGGTGCTTGTAAATAATTATAAAGAGTGAGAAAGCAACTGCTGATTTCAAGGTGTCAGTTCTCCTGGGTATATCATAAACCATGAAATTACAATGCTACTCTGCAATATTTCCAGTGGCATTTGTAACAAGTGGCAGAATAGTCTGATTTATTTTAAATGAGCTGTATCACTCTATACCGTTGTGGTTTAAATTAGCAAAAATGATGCAAACCAAGGGAAAAAAAAGAAAAAGGATATAGAACAACCTAATAACCCCCTGATTCAATACTATATCAACATAGCATGAGAAATGGCAACTTTTAGTCTTAATGATTCTGAGTAGCTGGTTAGTTTAATTAAAAAGTCCCCACGTCATCTCTCATATTGCACTTATTTGACATATTGGAGATTTACCCCTACTGGAGTCTTTGGGCTTTCTTTTTCATTTTCAGGACTCAGCTGAACAGACTTCAGACTACCTGAAAAGCAGATAGGTGCTTTTGTAAAGCTCCCCTCCTTCTACCTTTTCAATGAAAGGTAGGTTTTCTGCAATGACATCAACATTCTGTTTCAAAACATCAAACCCATAATCCAGTGGGGCTACTATTTTACTTCTCCTTTTCTGAAACAGCTGTTGACTGACAGCAAGTAGAGAAATTATTTATTAAGACATTTGAAATATCAGGTTGTGATCTGCGGAAATAATATTAGAAATGGCTGTCCAAAAGTAACTCGAAGATTTACTGAATGGGACTCAGAAGTCTGTTTGATAACAGTCAGAAAGTACATGATGTTATTTCTTGTCAGCAGTTGCTATTACCTATTTTTAACAACACACAATTTTAATCCACTATGTCTAGCAAATTTAACAAGATTCTTCACTTTTCCATGCCAACACAAAGAAATATATTGTATATAGCATAAGAAATAAAGTCCCAATGTTAAAGAAAAAAAGCACGCTCTACGTATGAAGTAAATCTGCATTAAATATTGACTAATACTGAAGGTTTTCTATTCATCTAGACTGTCTAGAAGAAAAACAATCGAAGTATCGCCATCCTAGTTATTGTTTAAACTGATTTGCAACCCTTTTTTTTTTTTTTGGGAATTGAGTCTGCTGATAATTTGAAGGTCAAGTGTATATTTTATTTTCAGAAGCTCTAAGGAGAGTCTCTCAGGATGTCCTTTCCCCCAGTGACTTCAAACCACACATCTGTTTTCCACTCTCCTTGAAAGTTTTTAGAAACCACTGTATTTTATACTTCTAGCAATCTAAATTAGCTAATGATGTAGTATGCTACTTTGGGGTTAAATGGTAAATATAGGCCACTTCTGTGAAATTAGACGGTGCCATCTTTCTTCTCTAATGATTTCCCTGAATAATAATGCAGTTCATCTGAGGCTTCAAATACTACTATAGGATCACTAACTCCCTGTTCCTTCTTGAGGCAGCTTGAGTAATCCCCTACATAACACATTGTAACTGGCAGAAGTTTTCTCTCTGGACAGGTTGCTTTACTGTTAATTTCTTATTTCAAACCTTTAATTTAATCACTGCTGTCCTCCAGTTCCCTTATCTCATTTATTAGAGAATTACCTTCTGAGACTCCATTTCTCCTGAGAGGAAGTGCTGGTTCTCTTTTCCCCTTTGTGTAGACCAGTTGTTCAGACTAAACTTTATTTCCTTGCCAAAGCCATTCCACTTCCTAGCTCTGTTTCTCTACCTCAGTGCTAATGGCAACCTGTCATCACAGAGCAGAGTTACTCTGTAATCGCTTTGAAACAGAATGGGGGAGCAGGTTTCACAAAACCCAGGTTTTTCAGTCTCACTGAAGCCGTCTTTTTGTGAGCCTATGTGTTTTCTCAAATCAAAGGCACAAATAAGGAAATACTGGGTTTGTGGGGGTTTTGTGTTTCTTCAAAGTTCAGATTTAGATCTTAACCGCTCTGCTGGCTATGAACAAATAATGATTTTAATCAATTCAGATGCAATTGCCATCCTAGGCTGGTTGTGCCCAGTTACAATTACTTCTTTCCCTTCAGCACGCTGAGTTATACTTTCACCCTGTTAAATTGAGTTGATGCAACTTAATTCTCCCTCAACTATAGGTTTACGATCTGCCTTGCTATATGAAAGTCCTTTCTCCAAAAGCCTTACTCTGTCTGCGGTGTCTTTCAGAGCCTCACTTGCTCTTCTGAAGCAGCAGTTAGAGAATTTAGAAGGTTCCTGGATTTTCCAGCAATTATCCTTTTTTGCTGTAGTGCATCTGGTTGTACCATACTGCCTTATAGCTTTGGCAAATAAAGTTAATTACTTCTATTCTTTAGCTTCCCTATATGTGAGCAAAACAAAATAGCTTTTTGCTCTGATTCTGTTACAATCTACTCCAGAAACATGCAGATAATCAAACATCCTTTCATTGCTGAACATCACTGATAAAGCAGCCTTCCTGCCTCCATATGAAGGTCCTCTAACTATATATCAAATGGCTTACAAAAGACTAGCTTCCCACATACAGCTAAGAGCTTCTAGAGGTCAAGAACCATTTGTGAAGTACTGCAGAAAAAGGGCTTCTCAGCTTTCAGTTATTTTTAACATGTTTTCATTGAGCAATGCACAGCGAGTTCTACAGTAGCTAGTGTCTCAGATTCTTTCTTCCAGAGAAAAATACCTTAACTGTTCCGCCTGTCCTGCCTGGTTCAGTGTACTTTGCACCGCACTGGACATTTAAAATAGACACTAAAAGCCAACTATTTGAAAGGTGTTTTTAGATAATAATATATATACTGGTCTTACACAAAACTCATTGTCATGGTCCTTTCTTATAAGGCTGGTCTCTTCTGTAGCTTTTACATGATACCTGCTCTATTTCTTCTATAGAGTTCTGGGCTTTAAGGAACAGGTAAGAAAGGTTTGCATTCAATACTGTCCTCATACCTCTCTATTAGAAATATCTATGTGTGTATACATGTATGTAAAAACATATATCTATGTGTATTTGTGTATATATATTCTTATACAGTCTAGATTTTGAGAGCTGCATAAACACAGACAAGAAGGTTTCACACTGGTGACTCTTACATCACCTTATCTCTTGTTCCTTACTTAAGTTTGTCTTTCTAAACATTCATATGTATGTTATAAATGGAAATATTGGTCTTTCTATTTCTCCTGATCAATTACATGTTGGACATTATGAGGAGCTTCAAGAAATCATGCCAGCAAAGGAAAGCTTTAACAATTGTTATCATACTCACACACTCTTCAGAAAGGCAAGGTCAAGGTGAAAAAAAGCTTTCAATCACTTCATCCTATGGAAATAACTGTTTCTCAAAGGCAGCCTTATATATACTGTGTTAACCATCAGACATCAGTCATATCTGTTGATTTGATGCTTCACCACACAGGTAGTTCCACTGTTTAGTGGAAATTTCATGTGTTAGCATCCATAACATTGAGAAACATCAATGTCGCGACGCGGAAGTCACGGACACCGCTGAGCCGACCAATATGATCCAGCGAATGCCGTTTATTGCCTGTTAACACGCTGCTTATATAACAAACTTGAACAAGCACGAGCATCATAACAACTTCTGATTGGTCTGACAACACTGTTCACGCGCC
>WYDI02015264.1:0-12674 GCA_009867235.2 Psittacus erithacus
CCCATCCCTCTGGGAGCCGAGGGAGGAGGTGGGGGGGCAGTGAGTGGGCTGTGTGGCAGGCCTAAACCACGACAATCTCTCAAAGACATCCAGCCCTGAATCCTATAACCAATGTGCTTATTTTTTCAGGTTAAGTCTGCTGTAATATCAGCTATCCAGGTGCCTTTTCTTTTTTTAATCTATTGCTTTACATATAAAAACTTACCGCAGAAATGGTGGAAACCATTGGCAGCACACAGATCCAGGAAGGATGTATGCTATACAGAAACTGTTTGCTTCCAGTGTTCTACTGAAATATGCAGTGATCTGTATCTTCCTCTTTCACAATACCAAATGATGACTTTTGTTCAACTATTAATGCACAAGCACTAAATGGAGCTAAGTTTTAGACTACCAGTTTCCAATTTAAAGCACCTTTTAAGAGGCAGAAACAGAAAATTAAAAAATGAAGGACAGACCAATGAAAATCATGGCAGATAAATCTGAGCACTAAATTTAGTTGAGTGAGAATCAAACCAAGACATTCTTATTTAGAACCTACTATAAATACACACTCAAGAACACATGACCAAAAGTAAATTAGATACAAGAATGTTTTAGTTTTAAACACATAAACAGGAAGAATTCTAAGAGGCTAAGGTTCTGTTTATTTTTGTAAAATCATAGGAAGCTGTCATTGGCAAAATTATAAATAAAATTTTGCAGCAGAAGCCAAAGTCCCTGGTCATGTTTGCAGTGGAAACATGTTCATGCATCTCAAACTGAAAACATAACTTCTCAAAATTTAGCGTGAAAAGATTCTTCTTATATTGTCAAATAAATCACAAGGTTTTTCATAGTTAGGAAAAAATTACCAAGACTTATTTATTGCACTACATTGAAAGCAAAAACAAAGACCTTAACCCTTCTGCCCTTTACTGACAACTTTCTCTGTAAATCAATAAGCTCTGAATTTGGGAAAAAACCGAAGTACATAGAGGCCAAGTCAACCCCCCCTTACAAGGATTTCAAGCAGAAGAGTTTCAGTTCTACATGAAGGGACACTATTCTGTACTGATAGTGAAGTTACAATTAACTTCTGGTGTCACAAGGAGCTGCTGTCCAAGTCTGGTTTCCACAAACAAGCTCCTTGCTATTTGTCCAAAGACTTGCCATGCTTCAGGTCTTTGACACAAACAGCGTTGCTCTTTAACAGGCTGCAAGTTTATCTGAAGACTTCCCCTTCCTTTTTCCTTAACTGTCATAGTTTAATCCCAGCTGGCAACTAAGACCACAGCAACTAGAGGCGCTACATTTACTGTCAATCAAACCCTTACAGGCCATCTCCCATCTATCCTTCATGTTAGGGGGATTTCACTGTTCTCACTGAAACTTCTTTTCAAGCTGTCCTTGGTGAAACATTTTCTTATCCAATCTCCCCTCCCATCTCCAGCTCTCCAGCTGAGGTTGCTGCTGTGCTATGGTTGCTGCTGTCAGGCCAACCATTCCTCATTGTTTCCTCCAGACTGGTCTCTGCAACCCTCTATTCTCTCTCCTGCAATGCTCAGCCATAAAGCTAAAAATAATTTTACTATACCTTTTGAGTTTACCATAATACACTTAGTATCACACTTTTTAATAGATCAGATTTCATTACAGTTACCATGACAAACTCCTAAATTCTAACTGTAAATAATGTTATTAGATGTAATATTATTGCAACTTTATTTGCTTTTCTGCAGTGCAATAGGCTTGACAAGTTCCTTGACTTATACCATACTGGGGGGAGGACACACACGATATCAAGTGAACACAGTTGTTTTACTTGACCTTTAATTTCCAATAATAGTTCCTAACACAGAAGGCTTCCTGAGAACAGCTGTTGTGGATATGGGGCTCTGCCTCCACAGGTTTAATGGTTTTCTGACAGAATCACCTGAAATATTTTTTTAAAATAATCTTCTCCTTAAATAATCTTCTCAAAGAAACTTCTTACCAACTTAAGAGTCATAGACTATGTTTGTGGCAACATTCTGGTGCCAAGGCTTCCTCAGTCATTTCAAGAAAGACACTAACTTGTTGCTTGCCAACTGCCTGCTTTGTAGATGGATCCCAACAAAACCAGTATTTAATTGTTAAAGTAAAAAACACTGTGGTAAGCAGCAGTATTTCACATACCTTCAGTAAGTAAATGTCTTGACTACAGTGAGAAACTGCAGCCACAAACTTTTCCTACATGACAAATTTATTTAAATGAAAAGGAAAACCTGAGTCCAATAAACCCCAGAACGCCAGGAGCCAGTATCCACCTTAGACTTCAACTGAAGGACTGAAACCCTGCATCTGAGTGAGGCTCTTAATCAGAGTGTGGAGGCTGGGAGTATTTTCCCTGTGTTCCTGAGAGGTTTTAATTTAAGCTTTGAGAAAATCTTCTTTATTTGCTCCTCCAACTGCATCTTAAGCAGCTATGTTATCAACTTATATTTCTTTCTTACAAATAAGCTTTTAACAAGTAGTATCTGTTGTGCTCACTGAAAATACTTTATAAACAGACATAAATAAACAGATAAATATTTAAACAGAAGATATGATAGACTGAATCATGCATGAAGTATAGAATTTAAGATAAAAGCATTTTACTGATTAGCATAAGTATTTCTGTATTTTTTGCTTTTTCGTCTGGTCTAAAAATTCCTATTATATTCAGATGCATGAAATAATACCTTTGAGTTATTCAAGAAAAAGTTTTGCCGGAAACTATCTTCCATGTAATTCAAATGAAAACAGTCACAGAGTTCTGGTCCAAAGCATCTCTGAATAACTATGACAAAATACAGAAGTCCCACAATGCTTTTGTATGCTAGGTGAAAAACAGAATCTGAAAAAGTTTATTTCACAAGTCTGTTCAGTTCCTGGATTGCATTAGCACCCTTCCAGGAAATGTACAATAAAATCCTGCATATTTTTCTGGTCACATGTTTAATTTGAGGTCCACTCTGAAGATGTCCATTTTCAGGTATATAATGTATATGCAAAGTTTTATTAGATTTCTGTGACCCACTGCAGCTAAATTATAAACATTATTTTTTACAACCCCTGTGGTTTTCCTATTCACTTAAATCACTTGGCTCAAGCATTTCAGGATATTTGCTCTAGTTCTTGCAGATTAGTATTGAACATGACAATGTTTTATTGCCAGCAACTTCTACTAAATTGAACTGAATTTTAGTAAATTTCTTTTTTGATTCCCTATGGCAGACAGCATTCCCCCAACTCTCAGCATCTTACCATCAAGAAGAGAGCTATTCAAGCTTGCCTCCTAGCTCTTTTGTCTTCACTGCTGATAATGGAAAATAAATCCTCCTTTAATCAGCTGTTTGTTACATGCTTTGTTTCAGCATTATTATTTCTTGTACCCTTCCCTCCCTTCTTTTTCTTCTTAATTTCAGCTTGAACTGAACCATTAATTTAGATTTTCTGTAAAATAAGCACTGCATTTGTATTAGTAATGAAGTTAAGTGAGCATACTCTATTAAAAGCTCTGACTAGCTCTATAAACCACCACTGAACAAACAGAGCTCCACTGTGAGATGTACCTAGCCATGATATAATTTTTTGTAACTCACTGAGATGATTCAGATGAATGTGAACATTTTGGCATATTTGTGAATATAGTTATTTCAGAAGGAAGCTATAAAATTCAAGTAGAAATTAAAATCGATTATTAAACTAAAATGCAGGATTTAAACACATTGCCTGAAATGTGGAAGATTTTGACAGAATGAGCTCATACACAGTAAAAAGTAATCTATGATTAACATAAAGCTTCCATGGTTACACTACCACCTAACAGTTCTCAGAGCACAAGGGATACCTTTGCATAACTCAATTTTTACTCCTAAGCTATGAAAACTTGTCAAGAGGAGTTTCTAAGGCTTTTCTCATTTTCAGTCTGGTGCGATTCAGTGTTTATAAAAATTATCTATATAATAAAACAAAGCTACAAACAAATTGTAGCTTGCTAAACTGGGTGTGGTAGAATTATCATTCCTGAGAGAGGATATTCATGGTAAATTAATGAAACAGCATGAGCAACAATAAGGAGTAACGTGACTAAGAGAAACACGTGGCAGTCTCATGAATAAACAGGTTTGGTAACAGTAAGGCAGTAAGTCCAGAGGCTCATCCCCAGGACAATTTCCTCTGGAGTACTGGACATTATACTTTAAAGAAAGATGGCAAAGAAATTTCATATTATGTTTTCTAATAAAGGACCAGAACAGATAGATCAGAAACCTCTTTAAAAGACTAAGTGATAATATGAATCTGATGCATAAAGAACTTATCAATTATTTGCTTAGTCTATTTACATTGGATGCAAAGCAAAAATTAAATAAATTCATTTGCAACAAAATACTTAGTCATTTGCTATAAGAGAAATCTTTTATATTATAATTTTAGGTGGGCTCTGGAACATGATATTCATGTGGGCTACGTACAGCCTTTAGTGACAGTTTTCAAAAACAGGTGAGCTAATATTGGTTACTGTTCCATGATGAAATTAAGTAGATGATACCGCAAGTGTATTTCCATCCAGGTATCTTTATTCTTCTGTGTCCCTCTAACAAAACATAGAACGTAAAGTTGCACTGTTGCTGTCGGAATAGCATATAAAGAAGAGAGCATTACTGTCACACTCGTGCCAAAACTTAATTTTATATCACTAGAACAGAAAATAACTGTTGCACTAAATACTGGCAATAACTGATATTGGAATGACAAAGGGGCACAGCTCCAAAGCCAGCTCTATTTTAGAAAAAGGGGATTAAAAAAAAAAATAAATAAAAGGCTTTCTATCAGCACAGTACTTCGCAGAAATGGCCTGCTTCTCTAATTAGGTGCTTTGTCTGCAGCAGCTACACTGCAAATACATTCAGTTCACGTCTTCATAGCCTCAGAAGATGTTACTCATTTGCTACTTCCAAGTATTTTGTGAAAAGCTACACAGTGTTTCTTCTGAAAGAGACAGGAAAAGAATAAAGAGAAGCAACTGGCTTCAAAGGAGAGTAAGCGAATGCCAACACTTTACAGAAATAAGAGCATGCCTACAGTATCATGTGAAAGGAAAATACTGTGAGCCAAGGCTGCTGCTCCTTCTGCAGGTTTAAAGGCATGTGAAGAGAATCAAATCAGTGCATCTGGATACAGGTAGAAGAGAACAAGAAATGCAAGATGGAAGGAACCAGAATAGCTAGGCACTGTCTGCCAAAAGAAGCTATTGGAAAGGGAAAAGTGGTAGACAGGAACGACCATAACCATCTCATCTACCTGGAATAATCTTCACCTATGCCTGTTTCAGCATAGACACTAATTAAAGTAATGAAGCTGCAGCAATAGCTGCAGCACATCTCCATCACCACTCAGTGGCAGGATGTGTCTGCTTTCCTCGCCCTTGTTTCCCTCACGCAGCACGGTCAGCACTGCAATCAATATCACTGCTTCCAAGTCAGCAGACTGCCTGAACTAGTGTAAAGCAAAGTGTAGCCTGAACTAGTAACTCAAGAAGCTTTCAAATAAAAACTACTCATGATGTTGCTATAACAAGACTGACAACTATTTCACACAATTAACTGTCAGGGTAACCACAGGTAAAATTTGAAGTGATAATACTTGTCAAATACCCAAGCTGACCCACTTACAACAACTTCCACTCCATCATTTTTATGCATCTAGATGGACCTCAAAGCACCAGACTAATGTGCTGATAAAATTAGGAAAGGGGAATGACAGAGTCAGCTCTTAATCAGAGAACCTTGTTAGTTTCACTGAAGCCAAATCCTTTTTTAAGAAACAAATACCTGGTTTTGCCCACTACAACTGCAACTGCCATTAATACACAAACATCCTTCATCTTCAAGAGTGGGCAGCTCTATTAAGTTCTTAATCTAGAAGACCAGATGCTACTCGTTAACTTTACTCACCATTATTAATCACATGACATTAGAATGCTTTTCAGATACTCTATATATCACTCTCCAAACCCAAAGTGAAAACAGCCTTATCACTGACCACAGCAACAAGATTCAAAATCTTGTTTTTCAATGCTTTGGAAAAAGAAAAAAAAATTTTTTTATACAATTAAGACCATTCTACACATTCATGTCTAGCATTTTAGGGACTGACAGGCACTTGAACTACAGTGTAGACTTCCATTTCCTTCACACCATGCAGGAAAAACTCTGGTTGGTACAGAATGCCTGCAGCATGATTAATTACCAACACAGAGAAAAGCTGCTGCTATACTGCTCCTTCTTCAGTCTCCACACTAGTATCTCAAAGTTTCAGGCTCATTTAGAAATGTTTATTCTCACATAGAGCATTCTCCAGGGTTATGACTTCTCTTATTTATCTGAGGAAACATGGGTCCCCTTATACTTTCTATTAGCAATTTATGTTCTCTATAGCTTAGTCCATTAATTATTCCAAAATAGAAGCTGGCAGACGCCAGAGTCTTTGTAAAGTCTACATTATGGGGACTACTGATTTAGACATAGAATAACAGAATCAAATAATCAGCTATGATGGAAAAGACCTTTAATATCAAGTCCAACACCATGTCACTGGGGGCCTCATGTACACTTCCAGGGATGCTGATTCCACCACTTCCCTGGGACACTTGTTCCAGTGCCTGACTACTTTTCAGTCCAACAGCTGGATCAGTATCTGAGTTTAAAATAAAATTGTTTGGGGAATTTTCTGCAAGCTTTCAAATGCATCCAAAAATATTCTTCTGTCCTGCCACATACCCCTTCCCTACACTAAACTTGTTACACATCAACATTAAAAAAAAGGTTTTGGCAAAAGATTTGTTACACTCTGATACAAATGAAAAACTGAAGAATGATAATGTGAAGTAGACAGTAACATTGCACTTCATACTCTGAGTGATTGGACTCCAAAGGACTTTGCTATCAAAAGGCAGAAAAGGCAAGATCAAATGCTAATCTCTAATTAATCTGTGTGAGAAACTTGAAAACCTTTTCAAAATCTTAATTTACTGTGCTTCATATTATAGCTCTAACTACTATCAGTTAGTAGTTAGGAAAAAGTCATATATCAGGAAACCCCACATCCCCCAGAACTGTCCATCTTCCAAGGATCCATGGCCTCAGTCAGGTATCTTGTCTGAGACATCTACAGAAACCACTGTGCTGTAGGAGAGTTGTGAGGGAGTCTGTGGGAAAAGCTGTGCAAAACAAAGGCAAAACTGGCTTCACAGGTGGAATTGTTGAAATGGGGGTTGTCAACTGTCCTAGTTTACAACAGTAAAAAACCACAGTAACATGGTGAAGTGTAAAACCCTAACAAATTAACAGGCAGTGGGCAGAAGATGGCAAGTCGGTAACGTCACAAATCTATTTTGGAAAGCCACAGAGGCCAACTCTTCTCCTCCTGACTGATGGCTACCAGCAAAGGCTTTTTGGGTATCTTATTCCAGGCAGTAAGCATACTAATGCTCAGCTTAGAAAATCATTAAGTCCTAGATATCTTTTGAATATGATAGTTAATAAATAAGTGTATTATACCCCTAAGTTGTGTGTCTCCTGCTAACAGACTCTTTTTCTTATTCAGATATGAGAAACTGTGCGCAAAATGATCCCAAAGGGGAGCGTTTCAAAGCCAAATTCCCTAAAGAATTAAGGCGATTAAAGCATTCAAATGTTTAAAATAGATTTAAATCCTAATTAAAACTATTAAGATAATTTTTTTTTTTTAATTTAATACCTACCTTGTTTCTACTATACTTCTTACACATCTAACTTGGAAAATCTGGTCCTAAGCTTACTGTTGTTCAGAATAATTGGTGGCAGTAAGGCTACAACAGGAATCTAAAAAGAAATACTTGAATGGGTATACCCATTAATAGGGTCATGAGAATTATATTACTAAATCCTGGAGACAGTGAATATTTTACTTCTATCACTGGTTTCAGAAGGAGAACCAAAACACACAAGTTAATACAAGGATTAAAAAATTTAGAAAGTCCAGGGTATAGAGTCACTAGGAATATGTATTAGAGCATTGTTTTCATGAATAGACAGTACACATAGAGGAGGGTAGAATATAAGACTTCATAAACATGAAAGACTAAGTTTAACTAAAAATGCTGATAGAAGACTGTAATAATACCCATACCTCTCTTTCCTGAGGGAAGGAAGGGTATTTTGTGAGAGTAAATACAGACAACTGAGTTTGAAGAACCTGGCCCTATCTGAATGAGAACAATATTACAAGTAGTAGAAAACTTTTCTAGGACTTCTACATTTAATTTTTAAATTATGATCAACTGTATCACAATGTCACCTGGCAACTTGGCTCACAGTGTTCATCTGAACATTTTAGATGAGGGCTGAGAACAAGTTTGGAAAAAATAAAGGTGATTTTTTTTTTTTTCTTTTTTAGTCTAAAACACTCCCCTGTGCATTTAGAACTGGACATCAGTCAGTTTAAAGGTTCTCAGTCTTTTCTGGATCTTTTTAATTTTTTTACACCTGCAAGAATTTATAGATAGAATAATACATTATTGCCAAACATCTAGAAAGGACCCTACCTTGAAGAGAAATAGGTTTAAGCATAATTAAATCTTTGCCAAACTTCCAACCATTTATGTTCTTCTAAGGATCTCACTCATAGGCAATTCTCTGGAGTCAGCATTTTCTGAAGTCATGAATATGTAAAGCAAGTTCTCTACAGGTTCTTTTACATCTAACTCATTTACCACTGGTTTATGTATTATCATACTTTTGCAAAGTAACAGTTATTCTGTGCACTTTTTTTTCCTGTGTAATTATTCCTTCTTTATGCTTTTTTTAACTAGTCATTGATGCATAGGATTTCTTCACTAATAAGCTGAAAGAAATCCACTGCTCAACTGCTGTATGGCAGCAGTATTACAATGTGCAGCAAGACTACTTACATTATGTACTCTCTGGCTTGCACAGCAGTGTGTGTGCGGTCATGAAGTGGCCTGTATCTTAGAACAGGCATCAGAGGAGATGCTCGAAGAAGGTTATTTTCCACACTAGAAGCAAGCACATTAGTGAAGTGCCTTGCAGTGAAGTTATAACATGAACTGTGAGATCGCAACCCTGGCACTAAAACCAATGCTGTTACTGCATTGACTTTTAAAATACATGCATTGAATTACCAGTAACTCTGATCTTATTGCAATGTATAGCAATACTGGGAAGTATTATCCAATATCATCACCAGCAACTCTTTCATTTTGACAGGAGAAAGCGGCCCATTATCAGGAATGGCAGAAACAGTCGATCCCTGAAGATGAGTTGTGTATCTACGACAGACAAGGAAAAAATGAGACAACATTCTCTGGCTCATCTGCAATCTACACTTCATTTTACCAGTCTACCCAATCTAGACAGTTTCTGAGACAAGATTTAACATACTATCATTAGCATGGAGCTTTTCTGGAGAATCTTGAAGCACTAGTGTGAGCTTAATGCAAATGATTTATAAATATAGGAAATATGTAGTCCACTACTCACTTCCTTACTATATTCAAACACATTAGAGCAGTTCAACAGCAGAGATTGTTTTTCAGAAAAAAAAAAAATTGCTTTTTAGCAGTTATTTCTGTATTACTTCCTTTTCCACTTCTGAACTGTTTTATTTTTCATTATACAAATTAATTTACAAAGAAATGTTTATATCATCAGCCATTTCACAAACCCTGGCTTGGAAAACAGCTAAAAAAAAGCAAAATATTATGTAGTGTCCTTGGCAGGAAGGAAAAGAACAGGCAAAGTACTCAAAACTTCAGACAGTTTGCCATACATGCAGCACTCTTTACTGCTTAATGTGCTAAGTCTGAAGTTCTTGAGTTACACATTTTCTTTTACAGTTTATTATTTATTTTCTTATTTGCATTTAAAAATATGAAGAGGCAAAAAAAAAAAAAAAATTACCCAAACAAAAAGCCCCACAAAACCAAACAAAAAAACCAAACAAAACCAAACAAGCAAACAAAACCCAAAAAAAACCCACAAACATCATAATAGCAAAGGAAGTGAAGTTAGAAACCACTTCACTACCAAGTAAGCAGTAACATCCACTGAGGCATAAAGGAGCATTGCTGGATATTGTGTGAAGGACAAAAATGTCTCCTTGAATCCTAAAATGATATATTCTTTTCCATTTTAGAAAAAAATACCTCACTGACTGCAAACCCAAATAACTTTTCCTCTTTCCTTACAGTAGCAATCCAGTTACATTAGTATCTTTCATGTGCTGACTACAGACATTTCACTTCATTTTTTCATTTTAGATGTTACTCTAATGGAAAAAAATGGTTACCCAGATTCGGATTCTGATGCTTATTTATTTTGAGTAATCTTTCCTCTGATATTTTCATAGCCTAGAGTGGAGAATGTGAGTTTAGCTGATAGATAAGTAGAAATACTGCCTGTATTTGTATCAGTAGCAAAACAATGATTATGGTACTGTGGGTACACGGTCTTTCTTTTTTCCAGTTTATCAAGAATAAGGGACCTGAAAAAGGCAGTCTTATAATATTTGGACAAACTTTCCTAAATCCAGTGTGCAGTTTTCGTTGTGCAATATCTAGTATTGTTTCAAGCAAAGTGTTTCCCCCAGTATTTCTCAGTATTACATCTAGCTGTTTTACGGCTGCTTACCTAACATTCTCACAATTATTTTCTCAGATTACTATCTAAATTAGAGGCTGTTGTTGCAGACTGTCTTACTGTGACATTGTGAATTTCAAATTGTATCTATCATATTATTGCCTATCTCAAACAGTTGTAAAATATGACACAACTGCAGATAGCATCAGCTTTTGAGTAACCAGAAGATAGTCAGCAAACTGGGCTATTAAAATACTCCATCTTTCCTACTTCTTGGGAAGACTTCCTGCTTCCTTCTGCCCTTTTAGCTACCTCAGTTTCCCAGCAAAAACTGCGTTACCTTAATGTGCTGCTAATTAATATTCAGGAATCTTCTTTCTTATCAAACACTGAGGAACTAATACTTCCTAATTTTGGTAAATTCTCAGATGTTTCTTTGTAGTTCTCCATCTGGAAATAGAAATGGCTATCATACAGACACCTACAGAACAGCGACGCACTTGTGCTTGGTGCTTACACTTTGCCAGTTACCTTACCTGTCTGAAATTAGGTACTGGATACCTAGTAAGGATAATTATTAGCACAGATTAATACCTTAATTCGGTGACTGGGTAAATCTGTTTCAGTCAGACAAAGAAAGTGCAAGAAGTGAGACAACGATAAATATGTCAGAATTGGAACACTAAGGAATTTCTGCAGACAAGTACAGTGTTTTAGAAGTTCCTTTAGATGTATCCAAGTTTGTCTTCCCCATGAGTTCAACATATAACTTAATTTGCCTGAATTTTAATGCAGAAACTGCAAATCACTTAAATGCTGTTCAAGTTTATCTATTATAAATTTGAAACCATAAGTTTGCCTAGTTTATAATACTTTCTGCACTTTTTCCAAGTGCCTGTATCTCTGCCTCATCAAGCATTTATAGCAGTGCTCAAAGTACGCACTATGCATGATGCTGTTCTATTAATAAAACATAGTAAAACAAACAGCAAGCTAAACCCTGATGAAATCATCTCTTCATTTTTTTCTAAATTGTAGCACTCTCTGGATTTGAGGGGGGAAGAAAACCCAAAACAATCTGCTACAAAATTCTTCAGTTAACTAGTAAATTGGATATACTCTTTATAAATTAGGGAAAGAGACCTGAGCATTCTGCAATTAGCATAATACCATAATTGGGTAAGTCACTATGGTGTTGACGCCAACAAAACAATATCTCAGACTCCATAATTACATAAAGCTGATTTAACATGAGTGAAAGATTGTATATAATCTTGGACATTCTTCACCTGAAGAAAGGGGCAAGTACTACAGGGCTAGGCCCTTAAATCCAAAAGCTATCAATTCGCATCCCTCCAATTTCAATAATATTGGACTTGAAACCTAGAAGGGAGATTTTTTTCAACTGTTCCATTGGGCACTGAAAGCTGGGTTTAATACTGAACTCTAGTAAGACTTCCTGTGAAAGTTTGAGCTCATCTTCGTTTCAAAAATTTCCACCTAAAAATATGCAATTCTGGACTCTAAATAAACACTTGAAATTCCTGAGTAGGTTGCCTAAAATGCTGTGTGTCCTTCACAGCTACTCGCCTTGTGGATTATCTTATTTTACACAAAAGAACTATTTACAATCTTGTGCATAGTATAGCGACTGATAAGATGCCATGAGTTTTGAAAAGATGTGGAAAAAACCATAAATTTCTATTTTATATATTTACAGATTAATATATTTTTTATTCATACTAGCAGCATTATAAATACGAGTTCTCACTCTCAAAAGAAACCATAAACCAATGTAAAAACTATATTTAAAAAAAAGAGTATAGAGCAACATAAAATTTCCTTAAATCTATATCCCCTTAGAAAATACCGTCTGATATAAAGATTATAGTATTTTAGTTAATGAGTTCAATAAATTGTATCCTTAAATGCCATGAGGATTAGGGTGATGACGAAAGGTGTCATGGGTTCAGCAGTAGCAGTCATTTTTTCTCCTTCTTAGTGGCTGGTGCAGCACTGTGTTTCTAACTT
>WYDI02015265.1:0-11433 GCA_009867235.2 Psittacus erithacus
ACAGATGGGCTCGTGATCGAGGGGTGGACTTAACAATGGACACTATTGCCCAGGTTATTCATGAGTGTGAAACATGTCCTGTAATTAAGCAAGCCGAACGGTTAAAGCCTCTTTGGTACGGAGGACGATGGCTGAAGTACATTTATGGGGAGGTCTGGCAGATTGATTATATCACACTCCCACCAACCCACCAAGACAAGCGCCATGGGCTTACCATGGTGGAAGCAAACACCGGATGGCTGGGAACATACGCTGTGCCCCACACCACTGCCCGGAACACTATCCTGGGCCTTGAGAAACAAAACTTATGGCAACAGGGCACCCCAGAGAGAACTGAGTGAGACCATACGACTCATTTCCAGAACAGCCTTATTGACACTTGAGCCAACGAGCATGGCACTGAGTGAATATATCACAACCCCTACCATGCACCAGCCTCTCGGGAAATTGAACGGTACAATGGGCTGTTAAAAACTACACTGAGAGCAACGGGTGGTGGGACTTTCAAACACTGGGATACACATTTACCACAGGCCACTTGGTTGGTCAACACCAGAGGATCTGCCAACAGGGCTGGCCCAGCCCAGTCAGAACTTTTACATGCTGTAGAAAGGGACAAAGTTCCTGTGGTGCACATAAACTGTTTGCTGGGGAAGACAGTCTGGGTTATTCCTGCTTCAGGTAAAGGCAAACCCACTCATGGGATTGCTTTTGCTCAGGGACTCGGATATACTTGTTGAACTTCCCCATCTTCCCGCATTACCCACCATGTACCTCGCGGGGATTTGATTTTAGGCAAAAACTGCCAATGAAATCAATTATATGCTGTTGCCTGCTATATAGCACTTTTATAGCCCACCAACTAGATGTCTTCAGGTCACCAGCAACTGGCCCTGACTTCCCTCCAACCATCATCCCAACAAATGAACTTTGACAAAACCAGACAAGCTCAGCAGTGACCAGATGAGCTCCGCAGTGTCATCAGCAGGCAACAATCCAACACTGCACACTGTCCCTCCTGCTCTGAAAGATTGTTACAAGAGATGGAGCCCAACGTCATAGAGCAGATGGACTCGGCAGCTTTATAGAGATTGGTCCATACACTACGGAATGCTCTCTCTCTCTTTGTGTGCGTGTGGTTGTACATAAGAGACAAGAGAGATGGCATATTGAAAAATGTAGGACCTGAGCATGATGCAAATGGTATGGAATAAGGGGTGCTGAATGTCACCAATAAAATTAAGAAACAGAAGATAGACACATTTACCACATAAATCTCTTCAAAAAGGAACATAATTTTTAGCCTTTCCGCTCTTTTAGCACTAAGAAGTTCATTATGACCCAGTAGTGCGCACTTGCAGCCCAGAAACCAACTGTGTGCTGGGCTGCATCCCCAGAGCATGAGCAGCAGGTTGAGGGAGAGGATCTGTCCCTCTGCTGTGCTCTGGGGAGACCCCCCTTGCAGTTCTGCATCCAGCTCTGAGGCAACAACACAAGAGGGATGTGGAGCTGTTGGACTGAGTTCAGAGGAGGCCACAGAGATGCTCCAAGGGCTGGAGCACCTCTGCTCTGGAGACAGGCTAAGAGAGCCTGGCTTGTTCAGCCTGGAAAAGCGAAGGCTCCGGAGAGAATCTTAGAGCACCTTTCAGTACCTAAAAAGGGTACAAGAAACCTGAAGAGGGGCTTTTTACAAGGCCATGTAGTAACAGAAGAAGGGGGAATGGCTTTAAACTGACAGAGGGAAGATTTAGATTATGACATTAAGAAGAATTTCTTAACTGCAAGGGTCGTGAGGTCCTGACACAGGGTGCTCATAGAAGCTGTGGCTGCCCCATTCCTGACAGTGTTCAAGGCCAGGCTGGACAGGGCTTGAAGCAACCTGCTCTAGTGGAAGGTGTCCCTGCCCGTGGCAGGGGGTTGGGACTAGATGAGCTTTTAGGTCCCTTCCAACCCAAACTATTCTATGCTTCTATGAACATTTGCTCCAATTTAACCACAGCCATGAAAATCTAGTAGGTTTCAAAACTGAGATTTAGTGACTGCTTCCGGAAAGAACAGAAAAGGACGTGTTCCATGTTCCACATAGGCCAGCTGTATCGCAAACAAACAAACTAATAAGTAACCCACTACACACAACAGTCCATTTTCATGTTCACTGCTGTAGACAGAAGAATATGAACCCACGATGGGAGATGATCAGCAATTTTCTAAAACATACACTATAAGAATCCAATTGCAACTGAAAAACAAGAGTGACCTTTGTCCCCAGCTGCTCTGATTAAAGCAGAGGGAAACAAAAAAACAGAACAGCATTCAGTATGAAAGTCAATGCACAACATAATTCACCTTGCCACATCAACTGAGTGTATTCACTACTATTATCCTTCAACCCCACAACCTCCCTTACCACGATATGACTGTATATGCAACCACCTCTAGAAAAAAAAAAAGTTGTGAAGCATGACAGGTATATAGACGTGGCATGTTCTTACCAGTCTCTGCTGATAGGCACAGCTGGCCATGATGTTCAAGCCTCAGGCGCTTTACTGAACACTAGTAATGCAGAATGCCTGACCAAAAATAATGGCATTACCATCATTTATAATTATTTACACCCTTTTACACATAATGTATTTCATCAAAATTATCATTCAGACATTTCTAAACATAGCTTGATAAGGTAACTAGCAACTGTGTGCTCCATCTCCTAAAACAACAGTATGGATACATTTTCTTGTGATTAAAAACCACTGTTTTACGCAGCTTTTAGTACTTGCTTAGAATAACTGCATGGCTGATTTTGAACTCACCGCTTGTATTCCATTCTTTTGATTTTAATATTTATATATTTTCATATACAACTCAAATAGAAAAATCCTAATGCAAGCAACCTGACCTGCTGAGAAAAAAATACGTATCCTAAACCACTTAAATTCTTTACGAAACCTTTAAAAAACCTGCACACAGCTGAGTAGCTTTCCATGTGTATTTCTTGCACTGTTTGTTAATTATTACAGCCTCCAAAATTATTCTAAAATTGGTGCCTTAATAGTTTCATGCCCACTAGGTGTCAAAATTTATCTTCTGGATTTTTTAAATGCCAGCTCCATCAGGTTCTAAGCGCTTACTCTTGCCCACTCAGAGTCAGGTCAATAAGACAGAATTTTTGCATAACATTTGCTGAAATCAAGTCTTAAAACTAACTATGCTCTCTACCAGCAGCCAAGAGACTAACAAATACTTCCAAGACTGCTGTTTCTGACACCACTGGCTTTGGGTTTTTTTTTCTTCCCTTACCTGTCTGAAGAATGACCTACTCTGATAGAAATTTTATACGACATTTATAAAAACAGTCCACGTACCAGAGCAAGGCAAAACTTTTGGCTGTAACATGCAATATGTCAATGCTCACAGAAGACAACCTCTAAATATTTTACTGAGATGTTTGATGAAATTAGAGGAAAAATAACAGATATCACCATTAATTGTTTGCTTGTTATAAAGAAAGCGTTGCCCCACACAATTAAAAAGGCATGACTTCTTAGTGTCATATTTCCTCTACCTAAATATTTCCTCTACCTAAATATTTCCTCTACCGAATGCAAATGAAAATCCTCCTGCTTGTGTGATACTCCAGACTTTTGTACCAAGATGCAGAAATCCCATTAATAGGTTAGAAATCTCACTGCTGCTTCTTCAGTACTCCAACTTACAACAGACCAATTCTGCCTAGCAATAACCTAAGCATAATAAGTTTGAAGTGCTAAAAGCCAAAAAATGTAGGTACGAATGATGTGTGGGAAACAGGATGAGAGCAAATAGGAATCTATCACCACTTCTAACTCTATAACCAAGATTACATGAGCAACAATGCACTTGTTGCTCATGTGATCTTCCTCTTCCAAGGAAGACCCATTAATACTTTACGAAGGAATCACTTCACACAACTTTATCATTGAAGATACTACTACTACTGTTACTGTACAAACCACAATAGGACAATTCCCATATTACTGAGCTCAAAATCCAAGCTACAAGTCTCCACCACAGAAATCTTCACTTAAATCTTCTGCAACGAACAAGAAATGTTTAGCTGAAACAGAAGATTTTTATCTGACTTCATTCTACCTAGAAATTAGATACCTCCAAGTAGAGTTTTTTTCTCCTCAGCAGCTGTTTAGGCAGGTGGAAGCTTTGCTTTAAATCTTTACTGCTTTTTTTTAAATGGAAAAGATACTTTGAAATACGCCGCATTAATGATTTTATTGCTTGTTGCTAGGACAAATATGTTGGGGACCACAGTCAAAATATCTAAACATATCTAAATATGTTCACAAAGTGAAGTAATAGAATAAATACCTACATGAAAAAGTTAGAACCATAAACCTATTTCAAAATGCAGGCTTTTAAAACACTTGACATTATATGCAAAACCAAATTAATAGGTATTTTGACAGAGTAAGTACAATTTGGGAAAAAGGAAGAACAGCTAGAAAAGGAACTGGGTAAAATCAGGATAAAGATGACAAGAAAAATACGTGTAGAAAATCCCACAGAAAGGAAGAAGGCTCAATAAGCTTGCATTCTAAGAGAAAGTTGGTGCAAGGGAAACCTACAGTCCAGAAAACCAAGAAAGCCACATTGAAAGAAAAAATTTCAGAGCAAAGTGAATGATTGTTTCAGGACAGAACAGGATCCCTTCCATCATTGTTGCTTTATATGAAACTGGGCTTAGATGAAGACAAGAACAGAGAAAATGTGGAAAAGGACTCCCTTAGGATGCATCTCTCTGGTCCAATACAACATCTGAAGGCTCCAGCAATTTTCTGTGGAGGACTATTAACACTGCTTTTATACAGCTGTAGCAGATGGCATGATTCACTTATCTCGAAATACAAGAGCTCAGGGAACTTGATGATATTATCAAGCATCAAGTCAAAACAAATAAAAAACAGTCCCTTTCATGCAAATATTGAAAGTATGGATATCACGATGAAGGGAGAAGGTTAATATTTAACACCTTTCTTAGGGAGTTTAAACTGGAAAAAAAGACTACGCTAGTGATATCACACAAATACAACTCTTTGTTTTTTTCCTTCCAGGTTGATCCAAGCCCCATCCAACTCAGCCTTGAACACTGCCAAAGATGGGGCAGCCACAGCTTTCTCTGGCAACCTGTGCCAAGTGTCTCACCACTCTCATAGTGAAGAATTCCTTCTCAATGTCTAATTTAAACATCCCCTCTTTTCAAGCCATTCTCCCTTGTTTTGCCACTACAGATCCTTGTCAAAAGTCCTTCCTCAGATTTTTTGTAGACTTCTGATATGAACCAGACCTGTATTATGATGGTCTCATGATTAAGCAACATCTTCAGATGTTGCTAATCTGTAAATCAACACAAAGGCACTGAAGAAGAGGAGGGAGAAAGGCTCCAATGAAACTGGAAACCACCAGCATCATCTGGGGATCCCATGCAGGCACTGGGACAAAGAAAAGCTGTTTGTTATTATAAAACAGGGAACAACCAGAGAGGAACACTAGAAATTAAAACTAACAAAATTGAAGACATAATCTGTAAATCAACACATAAAATACCAATTCTTTAACTTTTAATACTGCACTATACTTTAAAAAGTTGAGGATAAGTGAAAAAGTATTCATCAGTGCTAAAAGAACAGTTCTTAATGAAGAAAACTAAAAAAAAAAAATCCTCAAAGGACTCTAAACATCTATAAATCCACAGGCGTGGTAAAGAGCATAATTACTGAATAGATGACCTAACATGGGAAAAAAAAGATTCAAAGTACTATTAAAAAAAAAAAAAAAAATCACAAAGAGGATAGTAAAAGATAATGGCAATAGCACGTCTACTCAACAGAAACAAGATCTTAAACCACACGAATTTTAACAGCAACAAACAATAAATGCAAGTTGCTAAAACAAAACTACTTCAGTAGGATGTCAATCAGTAACACTGAGCTGACAACTGTGCTTTAATTAAATTTGAGACTGTTACCAATTAGTTAGTCTAGAGCACTACAAGCTTCATGCTGCGTATGACTCAGTGCACTGACTCATCCAGTCAAACTTTTCTTACAGAAGAACTAGCCAGGCACCCGCAAGGATGCAAGATCAAAAAGGAAAGTAGTTTCATTGACCTTCTTAGCAAAAATTTTGTTTTAAATTTAGATGACCAAAAGCACATACTGACACAACTGCTCAAACGGCTTTATGAAGGACAAAATTTCAAGAGCACTGTTTTAACTCCATTTCAGGTAAATATCTCAAAAAATCAAAATACGAATAATGCTTTGTATAATTTGAAGCTGAAGCAGATTTTAAGTCTGCTTTTTTATAAGCTGCTCAAGTAGCATTAATTGTTATTAACAACACATCTATAATTTTTTATTGAAAGATCCTGTCTTCTGCCACTTGAAAGTCCTGAGTCATTTTAACAATTGGCAGCTGAAATTTTTTCAAGCCAGAAGTCAGGTCTTCAGCTGATTGGGGGAGGGTTGGAAAGAGTGACAAAAAGCCCTCAGCCATTTTCCTGTTCAGGGAAAAAAACATGTTCGCTTAGATTTTACAGTCATCATCATGCTAAGCATTAATGGCATTTTCCAAGTTCTGAAAGACAAATAACGGGAGGATAATCCTACATGAAAAACTCTCCTATTGATATTCTCATGGACCTTCAGACTTCTCTCGCAGTTGTTCACTGTGGATGGTCAGGCTACGATGTCTAAGCTGCCAGGCTCAGGATCTTGGGAAAGGAAAGCTGTTTCTCTTGCTCTCACATATTCCGCTGATAGTCCCAATACAGAGAGAACGATTGGAGCAGATGAGAGGTGTCCAGTCCCAAGACAAGCAACCTATTGAGTAGAATCCCTACAGTCCATATGTACAAACTGATGGAAACATCTCACTGTTTCTCCAAACAGCTGGCTCCTCACTACCATATTCAGCTCTAGATGCACACAGGCCCTGTTGTCACAGGTTGGATCAGCTTCCTTATTGATCTGAAAACAATTACAAGTAAACTGACAGTTCTTGTGTGAGCTCACTCCATGTCTGCACCATCAGCAGAGCAAGGGAGGAAGGAAAAATGTAAATCCAAATAGTAGCACGGGCAGTGCATCCGAGATATTTTGAGCCCTGTGGCAAGACACAAACAGACAACTTGAAACAGAACTTAGAATTGTGTTTTAGGCTTAAAGCAGAGAGTGGAACAGGTAAGGGTCTTGAGAGTTAAAACGAGCATGAATGTTGAGATTAAGAGATTCATAAATTAAAGCACGTTTTCCCCAGAACCTACAACAGGATCTACAATTCTCAGTATTAAACATTAATTTTTACCTATTGAAAAAGCTGTAACTGCATTGGGAACAGGTATATTTCATCTCCTCACAGCAGTCGGAGAACAACAACCTAACACTGAACCAAAGCTATAGTTTCACAAGTACTGGGGGGAGGATATGAACAAAAAGGGAGCAATTCTGAAGTATTTTCTCATGTGCAAGTCCTCCTTCTAGTTAATTTCTCCAAGCACTGGTGCTTACTAGGCACTTAGAAACACAAAATCATAGAATAGTTAGGGTTGGAAAGGATCTTAAGATCACCTAGTTCCAAACCCCCTGCCATGGACAGGGAGATCACACACTAAGCTTCCAATTTAACTTAGCAGCATGGCATAGAAAACTCAAACAGAAGGAAAAAGCCGTATTGTTTTCTCCTATATTAGCATGTTTAGCTGATCTGCAGAATAGTCAGGGAAGGACAGGAGCATAGGGCACAGGTAACAAAGCTTGGGGCACAGATAAACTGGACTTACCCCCTTCAGTGGCAGCAAGACATTTCTCTGGCTTAGCTGCTCAGCCTGGCTCTTCGAGCAAACCTCGCAGGAATGAATCAACCACTTAAACCCAAATTTTCTTTTGAAAAGAGAAGCAACATCAGAAATTGCAATATACAACACAGTAATTAAAAAATGCATTCAGCTGATAGACGAACACTGGGAACCTCCACCACATGGCTCTCTGTGATTCTCAGAAGCTCACTAAGCCAAGCAGGTAGGTCACATTATTGATTCTCATTCTTCTGGCTGCAAAGCTCAGGAACTCAGATCTGCTTCGCTGTGACCTCAACAACTGCAAGTGGATGTCACTCCAGTGTGTGCTTTCAATCAAATATTTAACTCCAAATATTAACCTCTTAGGAAAAGGGACATTTCCACTTAGGCACCTGAAGCATTGTTTTGGTATACCTCCAAGTTCTGCAAAAGAGAGACCCTACACGTATGCCAGTGGGATTTAATTCACTCTATTTCTACTTTGGTTCTTCAGGCTGAATATTTATCAACAGTTGGAGCACAAGGTGCATTCTCATAATCCATCTCCTGGCTCAGTCTGAAGAAATCCAGTTTGTGCACTGCAATGTGAACCATCTGCTTCAAGCAGGGACAATCAACACATTTTCTCAAAAGCAGATTCTTTACTCAAGAACAGAAATGTTAATGTAGATGAACCCTATATTATGTTAAAAGCAAAGTGGTTTGGGTTTTTTTAATGTATTTTTTTAAATATAACTTTTAAATGTAATCATTCTGTAAAAAGTATTTTTTTTAAGTATTATCTAAAAGCATTTTCCAAAGGAAGCTCACAAAAGACAGAAACAATTGATGCAATCTGGGAAAACGTTCAGCACCGGAACTGTAAGTGACAATTAAACCATTCAGCTGTCTTCTACTGCATTATTAAACCCCTACAAATGCAACAAATGCAAACGAGAAAATAGAGGATATAAATGATGCCTGTCAGGCCAAGATGCATGTTTCATGTATTTAATTTAGTTTTTCATAATAGTTTTATTACACAATACTCCAGTCAACTTTCTTGTGGCAGAGTTAAGACTGAATATAAAATACAGATCACTGTGACGGTTAGACTGGTAGCTGTGTAAATACAGTCTGAAGCTGAACAGCAAAAACAAAAGAAAAAAAATATTTCTCAAGTGCTACTTTACATTCCATAGGCCAGGAAAGCTGTTAAATGTACTTGTTATAAAAATCTACTGTCTAAGTGTTTCTTTATGTTTTTACTGTACCAGATCAAAACTGTCTGCAGTGAATTACCTTTTAACCTATTCTAAGCCATGCTCAAATCATCTGCAGTAATTCATATACCAGAGTATTTAACCTATTCTAAGCCATGCTCAAATCATCTGCAGTAATTCATATACCACAGTATTTACAAAAACGGAGGTAAACTTTTTAATGCCTCACCAAGAATTCAAGAAATACAACAAATCTTATTACCCAACAGTGGCTGCAACATTCTTAACAAAGGAAACCCAACCAGATCATCTCATCATAATAAAACAATCAAGATAAGGCTGCAAATATTATATAACTCCTTAAAACACAACGACTCATCTCTTATTGTCCCAAATGATCCAATTCATAGGATTCCTGTTAGAAAATATAAAATTATAAGATCTGTGTATACTAGAAAGCTTTTTAAAGACAAAAGTACTACAATACTGCGGGAAAAAATCCCACACAACTAATTAAGTGCTAGTTGTGGCTAAATAAGAGGTTACTAATACATTCTACTAAGAATAGCTTGTCAACAGGATACAATTTCCCAAGGTCATTTTGCCATTTTTATATCTCACAAATTCAAGGCCTTGATCAAAAGATTCATCAATCTGAGTCATTGGTTTCTTCATGACATCAGTATTTCAATCACCAAAATACTAGCAGATGAGAAAATAAAGTTTCTGTGAATCCTTCTCCTCTCCTGCTCTGTCATAGGGTGCACCTACTGCTCTACTGCAAGTAACAGCATATACCTCATTTGAGCTGAAAGATGCTCGGCTTCTCAAAGCCATTTAACAAGGACTAATCTTGAAAAGTAAAGTCTAACTACCTACTCAAGGTTATTTCCAAAGCATGTATCTATAAGCTTTAATTATACTTCTCAGTTCAAAGCACCGCTTCCTTAGTTGACTCAAGATGTGTCTTACGATGGATAAGGCCCCTGCATCCTTTGCACTTATGCCAAATCCGTTTATCACAGCTACCACTATGCCCTATCTAATGCACGTGTAGATCAACCATGTACCATGTAGAGAAAGGGTACCTCTATTTTCACACTTACCTAAAACCCTGGCTTTGATCCCTGCTAAGTATACAGGCATTAAGAAGGCACACTTACTGTGTATGCCTGCCAAAAGGCAGGGCTTTTAAAATTATTTTAAATAAAACGGATTGTTAAACATTTTGGCACAGTGAGACAGGCTATAAAAGCTGGTTACTTGTGGGACTGCAACAAAGATTTGTTAGTAGAGAAATCTACTTTTAGAGAAATGCTGGAAGGGTTTTAGTATTTCTTTAAATAAATTAAGAAACTGTACACAGTCATTGCTGAAAAAAGAATACTAAAACATACATTTTGCTGTTATCCACATGCAAATTAGAAAAATAATCCTCGAACCAACAAAGATGGTCCAAGATATTCTTGCGTTTTTATCAGGATACATTTAGACCATCGCAATTTAGCAAGAAGTATTATTTAGCCTTTAGCATACTAACAACCTTTCCTCCCTCTTATGAGAATTTAAAATATTTTGCAAAGATGCTGTTTCATAAGGTAAGTCAGACATATCTGTTTTTAAACTAGAGAGTCTTTTTAGTAACTGTTTCAAAACTATTACCTTACAGAAGGAAAAATATTATTACAAATCTGAAGAATCACAAACAGTACACAGACATCTAAATACTCTGAAGCACCTACCTCCTTTTCTGAAACAACTTACAATTTGCATTTGCATTCTGTTTCTTCTCTAAGGAACTCAAAAAATGAAAGATGATTTAGTATTCCAGTATATGTTTCAATGTCATCTTAACTTCTATCAACAACAAAATAGTGCCATGTTATAATATAAAATTAATTAATAATGAAAAAGGAATAAAAAAAGGAACTTCTGGAAAGTTCCTTTTACGGGAAAATAAAAGCATTTGTGGCAAAAAAGTGGTCAAGGCTCCCCTGTAGAGCAAAGCAGTCATTCCCAGCTTCCTTGCAGCAAACTCCAAAGTGTTGAAAACATATTGTCCTGGGTTCAGCAGTAGCAGTCATTTTTCTCCTTCTTAGTGGCTGGTGCGGCGCTGTGTTTCTGGCTTTCAGCCTAAGAACAGTACTGATGATACTGATGTTTGTAGCTGCTGCTTAGAGTGTTTACAATCGGTCAAGGACTTTCTGAGCCTCGTGCTCTGCCCTGGGAGGAGGGAAAGCCGGCGGGGGGCGGAGGCAGGACCCCTGAGTGTGAGACATGTGCTGCAATTAAGCAAGCCAAACGATTAAAGCCTCTTTGGTATGGAGGACGATGGCTGAAGTACAAATATGGGGAGGCCTGGCAGATTGATTATATCACACT
>WYDI02015265.1:11533-22465 GCA_009867235.2 Psittacus erithacus
ATTCTAAGCAGTAGCTACAAACATTGGTGTTATCACCGCTGTTCCCAGACCAAAATCAAAAACACAGCACTGCACCACCTACTAAGAAGGAGAAAAATGACTGCTACTGCTGAACCCAGGACACACAGGCATTTCCAAAACCTACCTATCTGCACCCAGTACCAAAAGTGTGATGGTGGTAATACTGCTATGAAATGCATGAGCAGGTACATGGTACAGATTATATATTATATTAGTCACAATTCCCATCCAAACCTTTATCAAGCATACAAGAGCTGAACTTGACAGTGAAAATACCATGAAGAATTAAAAGGTCTTATGCCTTATGTCATCACCTGTCAGAAACTAAAGATGACCAAAAAAGAATAAAAATTTTACACTTCTTTTTTTTTGCCAGTTGCAATATAATACACCACACAAACCATTTTTTCTGGTATCTACTAGAGAAGAGAAAGCAGCATATAAAGGACACAGCGAAAAAGAATTCTAGTAGCAAGCAAAAAATACTTCCTACCAGCTCTATAGAGTACATGTCTTTCATCTGCATGAAAGATTATAATTTAAGAAAACAAGGATTGATAAGTGGAACACAACTGGACTGTAATTTTTTCCAAAAGCCACTTTCAGAGAATATGAAATGATGAAAAAGTTATTTACACTCCCAAGTCTAACAATCTACATTACAAAGACACCTACATAAACGTCTGGCATTTAGGAAACAACCTTCTCATATAATGTATTTAGTACAATATAAAATTATTTTCCAGTACTGGTCTACTCAACGATTCAATATAATACAACCATTATTACCCATTTTTCACACTCATGTCATCAGCACACTAACAGAGGAAGCTACTAATTATACCAGGATTCAGCTGAAACATCTGTAACATCACTAAGTCTGCACATTCAAGTATTTCAGTAACTTGCATCTGCTATCAACCACCTCTACATCATTCCACACAGAGGGGAAATAAGGTTATGAATATATTTTGAAGCACTCATCAATCCTAATCACTCAACAGCCTCAAAATTGATTTCAAAAGTATTTCTTCACAATGGTTCAATTTTCTGGTTACACGTAAAGATGAAATAGACAAGATACCTCCCCATTCACTTCTGAGCATTTTTTTATACAGACATGAAAAAAAAGGCATTTTACCTCTTCTCTGTTATTGTTTTTCCGCCTTCACTTATATTCTGATACTACATACCTTAACGCTTACCTCCACCTGTAAGCGTGAGCAATTTATCTTAAAATACATGACAGCTTTCTCAGTCATCAAGTGTAGGTCCACTGTAGGTCCAAAAAGTCCATTTGCTGGTAAACCACATCATTCCTCACACATCCAGAAGTGAAGCGAGCTGTGTCCCAGACCCTCTAGCATACACGCAAGTGGCACTCCTTGCGCAGTGTGAAACCTGCCAGCCAAACACTGCTTTTCAGGTGAGTGAAATGTTCACAGAAATGACCAAGAGAAAATTACTTCAAAGCAATGGAACACATGAGCCCTCTTTCCCTTTCCTCTCAGATCAGAGGTAAGAGAAGCAAACAAAAACCACCACCACCTGCCTTTAGACAGCTCTGGCAGATCTCACTTCAGTATGCATTATTTACTTTACTCATTTCCCTACAAGTAATGTTGTCTGGAATTAGATTTAATGACATTATGACTCAAGCACACCATTAGTAAGATCTCTATAGGAAATTAAAATTTCAATGTCTGAATGACTTCAGCTAATCACCAGACTTAGCAAGACAGAGCAGATTTCCTCAACTACCTCCAAAGAAACTTGGTTTCTCAATTATAACTGAGGAAATACTTAAGACGCAATAAAAATTTTACAAAGGCTCAACAGAACATATAATCCAATCTTTAATATTTATGGTTAGCCAACCCCAAAAAAGCCATGTACATGTTTTTGATAAGTCTTGGCTGCCAGGTGTCTACAGCAATTTGACATTAGATAATACAACTTTCTATACAGTGGGAGCCTGGAACAATATTAGTTCATTTCAGTGTTTAAAACTGAAACTATTGCAGTATTTTTCCAAGCTGCTGAGTATCAACACACACCACTGGAATGAAGATGAGGTGCTCAGAAACTCTGGGAAGAAGTAAAAAATATTAAAATAAAATAAAATCAGACCATACATTTGGATGATTTTAGATACCTGTTAATTTTAAACATCAAATTTGGTAGTTTAACCTTTTAATTATCTTTATGCAGAACAAACCTGTGCAAAGCTACTCACTACATGATTACCTTAAAGTGAAAGACAAGAAAGCAAGAAAAAACCCTGCAGATATTTCCCATACTCCAATTGTGATCTTAAACTCCCAGTAATATTTTGTGTGGTAGAAGAAGTCTGTATTCCTGTTTGCAAACTTGAATTCAAATATTTAATAAGAAAGCTTAGCCAAAAGGCTGACTAAATAAGACACACAGCACTAGATGGGGAGGAAATGAGTAGCTACATATATTAATTATCACCCTTTCTGCAATCACAGGCTCACTCAAGTTAAAATTTAAAGGGCTCAGATTACTTTCTGGTGAATTTTATTAGTTTTCCCCAAGAGGTGCAAAGACTAATGCTGTCACAACAGAAAAGAAGAGCATATACAGCGTCATTACAAGCTGAGTCACCCAAAAGCACTGAATCTTGCTTTATTATAACACAGCATCTTAAATAGTCTCCTGAAGCACTATCATTTGTTATGCAATAGAGTGGTAACAGCGAGCTAACCCAGTATTACAATAAAATGAAGTTTGGCCCATCTGCAGAGCTGCTCTCAGTAGGCAGACCAAGTCCCTTGCTGATCTCTTTGGTGAGAGCAGTTGCAGGCTTCCCTTCCTCTACTGCAATCAAGAAAGATGCAGCACAAGCTTGGTGAGAGCCGTCTTGTGGTTGTTGCTGATGGTAATGTTTAGCTATGCCCGCTGAAAGCTATGCTGCAGGTGGGAAGAAGAGGTTGTTGGGCACATGTCCAAGAATTACAACCAGAAAGATTCTTCCCTGTTCAGCTGTAACTATTAACTTCTTCTTCCTACCTGCACAAATTTTTTAGTTACTTTCTCTCTAAAGAACAAAATCTTGGAAGTATTAAAAAAGTAAAACTGGAATGGACTTCTTCACCATATTCATATCTTAACACCATTCAGATCCAATATGTCACAGTATTCATTTCCTGATACTACAATCTAATCACACAGCAGTACCAGGCTCAAAACAGAAAACAATTGTGCAGTACTTTCAGATATATAGTGTATGTTTTACTTCATCTGTCATTAAAGAATTTGCAATCCCTGTATTTTTGGGGAACCCCCTACAGAAGACAGCAAAGCAAGAGACTTCGACAATTAAATGGCATGTTTTCTATTTTCATGCACTGCCTTCAAATGCCAACTTCACCCCAAAAATCCCTTTTGAAATACAATTTTAGCCAAATAGTTTAAACAGTGCTCCCTATGCCATGAGATTCCATTTAACAAGTTTCCTATTACACACTGCAGGAATCGAATACACTTTGCATACACAGGCACACTATGCACACACAGGCACACTATGCACACACAGGCACACTATGCACATTTCATTACAGATCTCCCTACAAAGCTGTGATCCAAAACCTGGCTCATCCTTTTCCCAAATTCACAGTACATACAACCAGAAAACAAGGTAAGAGAAGAGTGACTGAAAAGGTACACAAGAACTACATCATCAGCTGAAAGAACTCTCAATACCTCCCAGAAACACTGAAGTATCATGAATAAAAGTGTGCTCTGTAAATCCCAGATTATCTTCAGAATTTCTCTACATTAATTTATTGCCTCTTGCACACTCCAGTATATTCTTTCTTCTAGTTTTACAATGGCTTATCTTTATCAATCACCACATAAATCACTGTGCTGCTGTCACAGAAAAATTGACCATACAATTTGCATAGGGAAAGACATTTTCAGCATGCTTCCCACAAGCAAAAGCTAAACACAGAGTTATCTCTACAACAAAGAACACTGCATAAAACACTTGCTTTATGCCACCTACTTGAATTTTACAAGTCCAGTGGAAAACAGGTTAAAATTATAAAACCAACTATTATGTCCACAGAATGCTGTGTTTTTCCAAAACAAGTATTTCAGCATTTATTTCATGATGTAATCAATATTCCATGCCAACCTTGGCATTTCGGTTGCATCCTACAAAATACCTTGTACAACTTGAGAATTCAGAATTAATTTTTCCAGGTCTTTTTTCAATTCCTGTTTATCTTGGACACCCTGCAGAAAACTACAGTTCTGACAGCCTTTAGTGCAAATGGGCTGTTCCAACTACAAACTATTTGCAGATGGCTTTGGAAGTACTACAATAAGTACACTGGTCACTAGCACAACCATGTAACTACTTATACACCATGACACTTGGAAACCCTTCTCACAAAACAGAAGTCCACTCTGCAGGGTGCTGTACAGAAAAGGTTATTTTTGTCCTTAAAAGCTTACACTCTGAGTGTTAAGCAGAAAAAGAAAAGGAATACTGACACACAGACATGGGTATAAAGAAACTAACACAACAATTTCAAAACAACAGACTTGGCTTTCGCACACCAGCAGTGTACCTCACCTTCCTCTGAGCGTCATCTAACTAACATCCTGACATCTTGACTAACTAGCTCCGTGGAATAGGAAGGAGACAATTACGCTCCAGATCAACAACATCCAACAGCAGCAACAGAATTTCAGGAGGTAAAAGGCTACTGCCTTCAAAATAATTGCAGAGCTCAAGCAGCGCTTCAGTAACAAAAGACCAGTATTTGACTGTCAGCAATGTCTTCTGCTTCCTCTTGTTATTTTGGAAGGCCACCCTCACAGTCTCTGTCAGCTGGAAAAGAATCATTTGACGTTTGGATGCACGAAAACAGTAGCTGTCCTAAGAACTACGAAATATGTACCTGGAAAACTAGAAAGCTCATAGCAAAGGCTGATGATTTTAAGAAATACATGTCTCTTTCTAGATTATTTCCAAGACAAAGACGATATCCCATTCAATGAAAGCTGGGTAGTAAAACCAATCTGAATAACCTCATAAAGAATCAAAGACAATACTTGTGCAAGAAGTCCTAGCTAACTCAAGATGATGCCAGACAAAATCTGGGGAAAATTAACTGCCTTATTTTTTTAGACACAAGTTCACATAATGAGATAAAAAGATCATATGATATTAACTCTGTTTCTGATTAATTACTATAACACTAGAGAAAAGGGAATGGTTTCATTCTTTCTTTCTCACTTCAAGTTTGACCACCTACCGTTTAATTTACAGGTATTAAAAAATGCTTCCAAAACTACCATAAACCAAATAGTACTCCTAGAGCTTAATGCATCTCCATTTTGGTCTATTCTAGATTATATTTAAAGCAAAACCACAGATACATCAGATTACAGGCTTCCCCATACCATCTGAGTAGGGTATAACATTTATCATAGAATAGCTAGGACCTTAAGATCATAGAAAAGACCTTAAGATCACCTAGTTCTAATCCCCCTGCCATGGGCAGGGACACCTCACACTAAACCACATCACCTAAGGTTCTGTGCAACCTGGCCTTGAACACCACCAGGCAGATTTCTTCTTGTTCTAGATGGAATTTTATACCCAGAAGTGTCCTGTTTGTGCCTAAGCACTATTAAAAGTTTCCTAGAGCTCTGCAACCTGCAACTTTTGTTATTAGACCCCAATGAGAATAACTGAAATCACAAAGTTCCATCCTCTCTCATTCATACTAGAATACATAGTTAACAAAATTCTTTTTCATATGATTATACTCATATGACGTGGAAGAGATCCACACCTCTAGTCAAAAAATAAGAGACTATTGCAAAGGAAAAAATAAAAAGCAGGGTGAAAATTGGGAAAACATGTTTCTGGTTACGCAAAGACATTCACTCCTAAAATATGCTTGGTTCTTCAAGAGAACAGAGAAAACTCAAGCTGCCCTAACAACTGCAGAAACACTGGTCAAGTACATATAAAGAACACTAGTGGACTGATAAGACTAGTGTTGTTTAGTCAATACAGTAAACTTAAAGAGGAAATTACTTGTGCATGGATTTATTGCAACAGACTTTCCATTGAGAAGTGAAGTACATTGGTAAAAAACAATTTGTGCACATGCTTCAAAACCAGGACCACTACAGGGACTTTGTAGAAACAAGCTCTAAAGCAGTAAAAGATTCAAAGATAAGTGGAAATGCTATTGCTTAAATCCCTGACAAACAGATCCCACAAAGGAAAAGACAGTCAACAAGAATATTCATTAGGAGGGTACTAACATCTTCATCTCAGCTGTGTCTCACTCTTAACTAACATTTATTTTCTTAGGGCCCCCTATAAGTAAAATGAAAACCCCATCGACTGACTAAACCCAAAGGGAGAATATTGTCCATCTAATTGGATTTTCTTTATATTGGCAATTTTTTTTTTCTTAGGACGCAAAAAAAGAGAGGCCTGAATCAGCGTTTTTACAACAAAGAATATAACCATGTTAAAAGCAAGTAAGGAAACCTTGGTGTGCATAGAAGAAAAGCAGGCAAACAAAATCCATGATCACAATATTACCTTCCCTGCCCACAAAATAAAGTGCTCATGGACTTCCAAGTTATGACTATAACCTCAAAAATGTAAATTGATACAAGTCCCTGTTGATATGCATTTTAACAAACTCCATCACTGCTGTCAGTGAGAAAGTCTTAGCTTTTGTTCAAAACTTCACTGATACTTAGTCTATCAAAACTCAGTTAACACACCGCACCTTTTTGCAGACTACTTATTTTCAAAACTTGAAGCTTCAGAAAGTGCTGCAAATAGACAATTCACTCTGTCTTTAAAAAAACATGGAAGTGCTGCTTCAGTTAAGCTGAACAGGTTAGTGATATTACAAATGCTTCTGTTCAAGGTAACAACTTGTGCTGTCTTGTATGTGTCATTAGTGGTTAACCACTACTCACACTCAGGAATCTGTAAAACCATGTATACAGAGACCGGAAAAAACCTACTCCAACAGTAAGCTATTTTACATTCATAAATACTTAAATTATCAAAAAACCTTCAGGGACAACAACAGTTACTCTCCAGAGTTTATAATCATGAATAGTTTCTTTTGGAAATTCTGCTGCCAAATAAGTTAGGGGTTTTTTATATCAACAAACAGTTTATTAAAAGTCAGCTCCTTAATTCTTATTTAAGTAGAAACTCACACAACTGGAAAAAATAGCTTCAAATACAGCATCACAACTTGTATGTTCATTTAATGTATGAAAATTTCATCATAGTTGTAACATTTGTGAACTCAAACTTCCTAGGATATTTCACCAGTTCATGCATTTTCAGCAGGACGCATGCTAAAGTAATGTCTATGCGTCAATATTTACACTATTCTGATTCTTTTTCATTTTCAAAACACTTAAAATGATACACTGTCTTCCAAATGAAAGTTCTCACAAGGCAATACACAAGATTTGACCACAATTTTTGCTCACTGAATGCACTTCAAACTTGCTATATCCCTTTGCCACTGCTGGACAGTGCTGGTTTTGAGTAAGAATAGACACACACTTTGAACTTTCTACTTCTTTATGGATCATTTCAGTCTTTATAGTGAAACTATTTATTGATAAGCCTAAATAACATTCTATGAAGTTAACATATAAAGTGATAAAATCACAGAGGAAAGCATCTGAAATGTGAAAATTACTTAAGCATTAAAGTTGTGTAAGAAATCCTTTCTATTTACTATTGTTTTTAAGATACCTCAGATGAAAACTGTTTCACTGTGTATTGTTTTTTCCAAAGGCAATGTGTAACAGTATACTTACCTTACATCAGTAGAATGTAGATATATCAAAACTGCAGTGTAAGGAGACCTAGGCTAACCCAGATACCAAAAGGAATTCACAGACAGCACCATAGTGAAATAAGATGACTTGTAGTACTCCCACATAACTGATGCTAAACCGTTTCTGGTACCATACACAGTCATTTTCTAACTACTGTACCTCTACTGTGCACTGTAGTATGCAGTGTAAGCAGATGCTAAGGAAATGCAGTGCCTCAAACCAAGTAAAACCATGGAAGCAACTACCTCTGAACAAGGTATGATGATGATTTTAAAAACCTATATAGTTACTACCTTTTATACAAAAGAAAAGAGCACCTCACAAACTGATGACACCACATAAGAAAACTCTCTGCTACTATTAGTAATTAACACAACCCTAGAAATACACAAGAGCAATCCAGAAAGACAAGCACAAAAGCAAGAGATTATTCAAATACTTACTACAGCTTTAACAAATACTGCTTATTTGGGGATTCAGGAATACAGGTATCAGATTTCTATTATTATGAATACAGAGCCTTGATTTGAATTGCAAAAAAATTTAGAACCTTTAAAACATGCAACTGATTCTTAAAGAGCACCTCTTCATTCCTCTAAACAAAAGTTATCCCTATACTGCACTAATTTTTCTGATGGACTGCTACTGAATCACAAATGTTAATTAATCATTTAACTCACCTGACCTGGCTGGGGGGATAAACAATTTACAACCTCCTCCAGCATCACTGGTATGTGCAATCTTCCGCAATCATTGTTTTCCATACATTGAGGCAACTCTTCAGTTTCACGTTTCTGGATGGTTTGTTCCTTTAACTCACAGTCCAAAAGCTTCTTTGATGAAGAATGGATCCTCCTGGCCAAAATGGCCACATCTACTGAATTCAGTTTTAAGTTGCACAAAACCAAAGATTTGTAAACTTGGCACAGACGCTGAGATAACATTTTGGAGTTGATCAACCTAGAAAAACAATAGATGTCAGGAATTATTCCAAAACAGACACTTAAAACAGTAGGTTTGTTTAAAAAACAAAGTGGAAATGCTGTAAGTAAAGCATTGCACAGTCCTAAATGGGCAGTTCTAAATGAGAATGTCTTACTTTAACTTATTTCATAATTTTCTATGTTATTCTACCAAGCAATCATATTCAAGCAACAATGGTTTTCCTTTCATAAGAAATGTCTTCTTTTCCTTTACACTGGCAGGACTCTTTATCAATGTCCCAGACTTTAATATTAAATGACTAACAGCATCTGAGCAAACCAGAATAGTAACTTCATTTTCAGGTTGCACCCCTTCATTTGGCCAAAATGAGGCATTTGCTCTGAGTAGTAACACTCTGGTTGCCCAGTTCTACGTATTTCTAGCTACAATGGGAACGCACAAATCTAATACTAGAACCAGATTTAAAACTGTGCTGTAATTTAATGTTACACATATAGTAAACACGTGGGTTTTGTTATCATAGAATGGTTTGGGCTGGAAAGGACCTTAAGATCATCTAGTTCCAACCTCCTTGCCATGGGCAGGGGACATCACACACTAGACTATGTCACCCAAGGCTCGTTCCAACCTGGCAATGAACACTGCCAGGGATGGAGCATTCACAACTTCTCTAGGCAACCTGTGCCAAGGCCTCACCACCCTCACAGCAAAGAACTTCTTCCCTATATCTAACCTGAACTTCCCCTGTTTAAGTTTGAACCCGTTACCCCTTGTCTTACCACTACAATCCCTGTATTACATCTTAATATTTGAAACACAGCCACTGCTAAGAATGCTCCAGAGTGAAACTAACTGAAATAATACTCAAAACCCTGGAAAAACTCAAGTGTTTAGCTATAGTTTGCCTAACTACACGGACAACTGCAGATTTTTTTCACTGTCTAAACCACTCCAGAATCAAGCCAGTAATCAACTAGTAGAAAGCTGCGTAACTTAATTTCTATTAAAAAAAAAAAAAAATAATTTAACATAGGTGGCAACATGGCTTTATTTGCAAGATCTCTGGATTTCTTCATGGAGCTGAGACCTTCTGTAATACAGCACTGCGTACCCTCTCCCACCAGACAGCAAACTTGCAAACTTTGACATAAAAGCATTTGAAGAAATGCCACCCTACATTTATACTATTAGCCAAAGGGCAATCTTATGTTAACTAACAGATTTTTATTAAGTGCTTTGCTTGGATTTACCAAATCAGAGGCTTCACGTTATTTTGCCTGTGTAAATAAGATCATGGAAAGTTATTCGCATAACACTTTAAATCTCAACTTTTAGATTCAGAAGAAAATACTAAGGTGAGAAAAACACTGATCCTTCACCTGAAATCTGAATGTGTGTGTCACTGTACATACCCTCTCACATACATACCACCGGTCCAAGGTTCTGCAAGGAACTGCAATATCTCCACAGAAAAATATGAGCAGGGTGAACACCAACGACCACCCAGCTCCCGCTGCCCTACATTGCTGGCGCTCCTGCACCTAAGAAGTGGTGTTAACACGAGGGGGGCACTTTGCTTTCAACCAACCTCAGTCTACACAACCGAGGGATTTGCTTCTCCTTACAAGTGACAAAACCGCGTTACTTTCTTACAGCACTTCAAGTTACTTTCCCACAACACTTTAAGCTACTTTCTTAAGCTGCACTGGGGCAGAATTTGAGGCAGGACTTGCACTGCGCGTTGACTAACAAAAACTGGACGCCGCAGGTATTCTACCTCACAGACGACCGAAGAAGCGGTACTCTGCCCACACTCCGGCCAGCGCACGCCGGGCCCCCGGCACCACCCAGCAGGAAGAAGCCAAGACCCAAGAGAGCTCTTGTGTACGGCACAAGAACCGCCCGCCCTGCCAGGCCTGGAAAAAACCCCTCACAGCGGGCTAGGCCGCTACCCCTCCACACCCGTCGCCGCAGCCCTCTCCACTCCTCACAGAGCTCTCGCTCTCCCTTAAGACACAAAAAGGCGGGAAGCTGAGTAACTTCCACTTCGCCTTCACGCCAGGAGAGCCACTGCCAACAGCAGCAAAC
>WYDI02015265.1:22565-41109 GCA_009867235.2 Psittacus erithacus
AGCAGCCAACAGCAGCCAACAGCAGCCAACAGCAGCCAACAGCAGCCAACAGCAGCCAACAGCAGCCAACAGCAGCCAACAGCAGCCCCTACGGGAAAGGGCTGAGCCCCACGGTCCGCACACCCACGCAGGACGTTCCAGAGCCACCCACCCCGAGAGCAACCGCGCCACAACCAACCAGGCCCCAACACAGAACGACCAACACGCTTACCATCGACGACGTCGCACTGCTAGCGTCACGAGAGCGACGGCCAATGAGGAGGCGGGGAGGGCGGGACGCCTGTTTGAATTCGGCGGGAGCAGCGAGAGGCGGTTGCTGCGCTGCCGGGTTGGGGTGAGTGGTGGCTAGTGCGGGGGTCGGGACCCTCCGCTCTGCCTTTGGCTGAGGCGTGGAGTTGATCTGGTGGCGCGGTCCAGCGGAGGGCTGTTTGCAGTGGGTTGAGAGCGTCTGGTGGGGCTGTACTGTGCTTGCTTGTTTCTGGGCGTTCTGTCCGTTTTACGGCTTTGCTTCGCCGCTGTGTGCCAGCCAACCCGCTGTTTGTGAGAGGGGGGGCGGCTTGCCCTGAAGCTGCAAAAGCACTACCAGGACTCTACTACGGAGTCGCTGTATCGTGTTAGGAGTGACTAACTTTCAGTTGTCAGCTATGATGGCCCATTAAAAGGAAGCTCTAATTTGACTTATGTGGAAAGTGGTTTTGTACCCTTTGCGAATTATGTTAACGTGAATCCCACTTTAACTGTCTCTTTAAACCCACGTCCAACGCGGTTAAGCCAATAGCCCAGAGAAAGTAGATAGGCAGTTACTGGTTTTTATTAAAGGACAAAAAAACCCCACAAACATTTCCTTTAGCGTATGGAAACCTGATGGCATATCTGCAGCCTTGCTCTCAAATGAAGGAAAGCCGGTAGACGTTTTATGAGTTCAAATTGTTGAAATAAGCTTAAGAATTTCTCGCGGAAATGCTAATTCGTTTTCTTAAAGCGGTGCTGAACTGGGTTGTCTTTTCAAGCCAGTTACAGTGCTTTCCAAAGGGCTACATAACAGAAGGAAGGGGAGGTGTAGCACAAGCGCGAGACCCTAGTCCTGCTTAAAAGCATGGACTGTTCAAAAGATTGTATTTGAAATATAAGGTCTTTCAAGCTTTGGTTGTTTGTTTTTTTTTTATTTTGGTTTGTTTTTTTGGTTTGTTTTGTTTGTGTGGGGTTTTTTTGTTGTTGTTGTTTTTGTTTTGGGTTTTGGTTTTTTTTTTTTGTTTATTGCAGAGAAGATTCAGCTGCTTGATCTGAAAGAGTCCCGGAAGCAAAGAAGAGGGACTAAAGGGATGTTATGTTTGCTACTAAGGAAGAAGATGTCTGTAATCATGTCAAAGTGGTGGTCCGTGTCCGGCCAGAGTCTCAAAAGGAAAAGGATAGCGACTTTACCAAGGTTGTTCATGTTGTTGACCAGCATATATTGGTATTTGATCCAAAGGAAGAAGAAGTTAGCTTTTTTCATGGGAAGAAAATAACCCATAGGGATATTAATAAAAGACAAAAGAAAGACCTGAAATTCATGTTTGATGCTGTTTTCGCTGAAAGCTCAACCCAGTTGGAAGTTTTTGAGCATACTACTAAAACTGTGATCGATGGCTTCTTAAATGGATATAACTGCACAGGTAACTTTACTATTTATCATCTGCAATTCAAAAACTTTACAGAATTCATCCAGGTTTCTACCATTGTGTCCAATGGCTGCAAGGCCTTAAGAGAGGCTGAGATGTAAGTAATAGAAAGATTTTTATTTTAATTTATGGATATGCGAGGCTGGCTTTTTCACCTGTGGAAGCTCTATTTGGAAAATGACTTCATGTTAGGGCTGTAATACACTTTAGAATTTTATTGGATATATGCATGCTTATGAAGGGAGCTCTGGAAAGAGTTACTCAACCAGAAGCAGCTGCATTACTGCTTGCTTTCTGAATTCTATTTAAGGGCTTGGTTCTTCTAATTGGCTAATGGAGTGTGGTGGGGAAATGAAATAACCTACCTGCAATAGGTTGACAGCTTAAGATTCAGAGAGAAAGCAAAGTTTCATGGTAAATTGCCAGTGAATAAATTTAGAACTGAAAATTGAAAAGTGAATACAAATTATTTTTTTTTTTTTTTAAATAGCTTTCTAATTATAGCTGTAAAAGGTAAAGCCTAAGTAAGAAACTTGATCAGTTTATGCAGACAGCTCTGCAGAATAACAGAGGTCTGGGGATGTTCATTTGATTTGTGTTCCTGATTAGCTTACTGGTATAAAGTGTGTCGCTTTGTTGTGTTGTTCTGTGAAACTGCAGTGCTTGCATATGGTGCAACGGGAGCTGGAAAGACTCATACGATGCTGGGTTCCCCTGAAGATCCTGGTGTGATGTATTTGACCATGATGGCACTTTATAATTCCATGGATGAGATAAAAGAAGAGAAAATATGCAATATTGCTGTGTCTTATTTAGAGGTGAGCTCTTGTATTTGGTATGTTGCTTTTAAGAAGGCATATTTTAAGGAAAGAAGCTGGTGTTGCCTTTCTTCAGCCCTTTCTGGGACTTTACAAAATGTGTCCCTGATAGCAATGAAGCTAAACTGCGTTCCACAAATTTGGTGTTATTCATAGGCACCTGTTGCTGTTTTACAGAAGGCTGTCCAAAAAGGACTATCTCTTCTGATGTCTTCACTGAGCATTCTAATGACGTTTGTTTTGCTGATCAGTTACATCCCTCTGAAGTTCTGTTGATGTGTAAAAGAAAAATCTTTCCAGGGTTATATTTAACAATATAACTTATCAGTGAAATCCTTTAAGTCTTGTGAGATCACACAGCAAAGTATCTAATCTGTTTTTGATGGTGTTTTTCAAAGTTTTTCACTTATTTATCTGAGATACAGAGCAACTGCTTGAATTAGAGATGATGTCAGTGGTTTGCTCTTTACAAATATTCCTTTTGTTGTCGCCTCTCCAACTGTTTTGCATCACAGTTCTGTTTTTACAAGTAACTTTCTTGGCACTGCTGTCAAGTAGTAGTAGTGAAATTGTTACCTTCTAGCCCCCTCAAAGGCTTAATGGAAGAAAAGTTAGTATGGCAGGTGGGGAGGGAGAGAAGGAGGAGGGAACCGTTGCTTTGCCATGTGCTATTTCAAGTGCTTCCACAGACCAAGTAATGAAGTATTTAAGAAGTTTAACAGATTTATATAGGGATTAAGAGGTCTCACTGAAGTTTATGGATCATAAAAGGTAATAAATGCATTGGGTTTATGTTTTCTGCAGAAGTTGGGGGGTTTTGTAAATTAAAACTTCTTTTATTTATTTTTTCTTAATAAAGAACAATTATTTACCAGGAAAGAGTGGCTCCTACTTCAACAGCTAAAAAAAAAAAATCATGCCAATTAAATTAGTTGAATATTTCAAGCTCAGTATAGGAGAGCTGTTTGGCAAAATTGCTACAGAATGAACTTGTTATTTTGTCTTAAAGAAGTGTTAAAAAGACCGTATTGATTTCTAGTTAGTTAAATTTAATCTTTTCAAGTGTGGCAGGACGGTTATATTAAAAGATTTTTAACTCCCTTTCAAAGGTCTACAATGAACAGATCCGTGATCTGCTGGTGAGCTCAGGACCTCTGGCTGTTTGTGAAGATACCCAGAAAGGGGTGGTAGTTCAAGGACTAACGTTACATCAGGTATGTAAATAGGTGTTGAAATTCAGGATGCTTCACAGTGTGTTTGAGAAAATGGGTAGGATCCCATTGCTCTATGGAAGTTGTGTCCAACTAAGTGATTTTCTAGTGGGTTTTTTTCCTGGCCATAATTCCCAATACCTTAGTAACTTGCAAACATAAGTAATGATTCAAAAGCATGTTGTGGGAAAAAAAGTTCTGGTATTGAATACAGATAGATAAAAGTATTCATTGCTCATTATCAAATGGGTACCATTGATTGAATGCTTACTTTCAAGATATGGGGTTTTTGCTAAAACATCTTAGCATTTGTTCAAGAAATTCATGGCCTTCAGTGCCATCTTCAAGTGTTCTACACCCTTGCCATGTCTTAATGTTGGTTTTGCTTTTAAATAGCCTTATTTGAGAAGTTTCATGTTCAATTGCCTTTCCAGGCCAGTGTAGCAATTCTTTGGCTAAGTTAGTGACAGAACCTGAAAATCAACTCTGATGGACCTATTTTCCTGCAGCCCTTTAGCGTGTGTTACATGCTATGTAGCTTCCAGCTTTTGTGTACAGGGATTAATGATTCAAGAGGAAACTGTTATTAGGTTGGCTCACTCTGTAAGCACAGTCCTTCCCAAAACTTGTGTCTCCTGGGGAAAAATCAAGTGTGTTGTTATTTAATGCATTGGTGCAATAAAAATTAAGTCAATCATTTGTAAGTAAGACTTCTTATAATAATGGAGAACTTTAGCAGATTTGTTTAAATTCTCCACTAAGAAAATTCTCCACTAAGAAAATTCTCCACTAAGAAAATTCTCTGATTTTAAAGTGCTTGCTTTTATCAGTTAAATAGCGGTAAGGTACAAATGGTGAAGTACTTCAGATTAAAAACAGGAAATTTTTCTTAGTTTTAGGTACCTAAAATTTCAAGTTCTTCTATTTTTCTTGAGGTGAATATTGATGTCTTTTAGATCAGTGTAGAATTTCCTACAGTTGTCTAAAAGTGCGTTTGTCTTGTACTCTACCCGTAAAGCCTAAATCAGCAGAGGAAATCCTTCAAATGTTGGATTATGGAAATAACAATAGAACACAGCACCCCACAGATGTAAATGCCTCCTCTTCACGGTCCCATGCTGTCTTTCAGGTAAGATGAGACAGTAGATGTACAGTGGTCATTACTGTGAGTTGTAGGTTTTAATTAAAACTGAATGCAATGGAAGCATTTTGGTCTTTTTTTAAACTAACTGTTGAAATTTAGTTAGGGTTAGAGAATAAAGTTTTCCAATTTCTTGTTCTTTTTGACTTATTCCTTATAAATATGTAAAGATTCATATTGATTTCACTGGATTAATCTATTTAGTTGTAAATATCTCAAGTTTCAATCATTTGAACTAATATTCTTTGGAAGAAATAGCTTTTCTGGAAAGCTGTAATCTTGAACTTTGAATGTACTTTAATATTGTAATCTTATAAGCTGAAAGTTGATGAGGTTTTGGTCTCAGTTTGGTGTTCTTTTAATGCTTTCTGGTTAATGAAACCATGAATGCTTATTAGTTTAATTCCATTGCTCAGCATTTTTCTAGGAAAAGCATTTTACAGACTGAAGTTGTATGTCTGACTATGAACTGAGAATCTCAAGTAGCACTTTCTCATTCCACTTACTTTGGAGAATGTTGATTTTTATACTAAAGTAATTTCTTACTGTTCCTGTATGTACCAAATTTTGAAAAGATTTGTCCTGGGTTAAGCAGCAGCGGTCATTTTTTCTCCTTCTTAGTAGCTGGTGCAGCGCTGTGTTTTTGACTTTCGGCCTGGCAACAGCGCTGATAACACCGATGTTTTTAGTTACTGCTCAAATGTTTAGTCTGATCAAGGACTTTCTGAGCCTCATGCTCTGCCAGAGAGGAGGGGAAGCCGGGAGGAAGCAGAGACAGGACACCTGACCCAAACTAGCCAAAGAGATATTCTATACCACAACATGTCATGCCCAGAATAGAACTGGGGGCAGTTCCCCGGAGGGGCTAGACCACTGCGGGGGTCGGGGCTGGGGTGTCGGTCATCAGCGGGTGGTGAGCAGTTGTATTCTCTTTCCTTCCCTTGTCATTATTGTTATTGGTGGTAGCAGCAGTGGTTTGTGTTTTACCTTAATTACTGGACTGTTCTTATCTCAATCTGTGGGAGTTGTGTTCCTTCGATTCTCCTCCACATCCCTCTGGGAGCTGAGGGAGGAAGTGGGGGAGTGAGTGAGAGACTGTGTAGCTGGGCTTAAACCATGACACAATTAAAGCAGTATATGTTCTCTGAAAATATCCCATACACATACATGTGTCATCTAAATGAAATGCTGATTTTTATTTTCCATCTATGAGAGTTTTAAATCTGTTGTAGAAATCTACTAAAACTTAAGACTTCTCCAAAGATTATTGCTGTTTGATAACCACCACCTTATCCTTCTGACTCCTTTTAAAAGCAACCTGTGATGCTTTCAAAAAATAGTATTTATAAAGCAGTTTTGTTAACTAAAACTTCCGTTATTTCTGTTCCTAATGCATACTGCAAAGCACATTATCTTGAATAATTAAATGTTACCATTCTGGATTGCAAAATAGTAAAATAAATTTGTATTCCTTGAATTACAGGTAAACTGTTTCACTGTTAGGCAGTTCTTAACTGTACCTGCAGGCTTAGACAATGCTTAATAACTATAGCCAAAAGTTTGTATTTTGACAGAAATGATGGCAGTGCAATTAGCTGTAAAGTTGACATGTCAGAGCTATACTATCAAAATTAATAAGGAATGGTTAATAACAGGCAGTATGTGTTTTAAATTGATTTCATGATAGATACATCTACTTGTTAGCAAATGTTGCACATGCACCAAATAAACTATACTGACAAAATTACTATACCTGTTATCTTACTGCAATTTTGGTTGAATGTTTGATGAAACAAAATGAATTATATTTATGCTTTTTTAAAAAAATTATCATTTGAAACTATTTCCAGCTTGCAGACATGAAAATTAAACCAAATATGGATGCTTGCAGGTGAGAGGATTGTTTTCTTTCTGGCAATATAAGTAAAAAACATAATGAAAAGAAACATCCTCTTGTATTTAAATATTGTAGGAACAGCAAATACAAAACTTTTGTGTGTGTTCGTATATATATATGAATATATTTGGGATGCAGCCTTGTTTGCCATGTACTGAATGAAAGCTGTTATGCTCAATGGTTTTGTGAAGGCTTTTCATTTTATGCTCTAAAATGAACAAGTTTTGGGGTTTTTTGTGTGCATATTATATACACACTGTGAACTGGTGTGTTGCATGACAATGTACTAATAACAATCGTTTGGTTATGAAATACTGTTACAGTAAGCATCTGACTTTAAAGAGCAAGAAGGATATGCTTTTGTAGCTCATAATATTAAGTCCTGAATGATTTTTCTCTGGTTTCATTGTTGTTAATAGAATTCTGAACATTATTTAAGCTAGTGTGAACATTTCTGTCTTTGAGCTTGAGATGAGAGACAAAGTTATTTTTGGACTAATCTCTTCATGTTCTTTGTTCTTCTGTGTCCCCATAACAGTAGTGGCCAGTAAAGTACCCTTGACTGTGTTAAGTGCGCTGGCTGTCTTTTAGGCAGTCTCCGTACACAGCTGCAGTCAGTTAAATGGCATGCTTGACTGACCTTGATTTCATGGACAAATATCTAGGGTTTACAACTTATTCATGAAGCAAAGGACCTTTCAATGCAAAGGATAGGCATTGCCATGTCGTGGTTAGAAGCATGTTGTGCTCTGTGCTCAGCATTCAGTCTCAGTGCACAGTTCATTCACCAAAACTATCAGACTGATTCTGTTGAAGGATACTAGAGTTTGCAAAACCTTCCTCTGGTGTGCTTTGCTTTCCTAATCCAGTTATTCCTGTCATGAGGTAATCCTGAATGTTTGTTGTGTTCATCTTTTGAGATGGTCTAGCTGTCAATCAAGATATTGAATTGCTTTTGCTTCAGTTGTATTTTCTGCCAAGTGCACAAAAGTAATTATTAGTTTTGTTAAACAATTGTATTTTGAATGCGTGATTTGTACAAGTATCTACTAAGATGTTGTATTCTCAGAGATAAACAAGTGTAGCCTTTGAATAATAGCACACTTCAGAGGGAATGAGTTTTAAGCCTTTTTCACAAAAGTGACTTTATGCTTGAGAGGAAGAGAGGGTTAATCATTTATCTAGAAAAATGTGTGCATAAATGTTTAATAGAAATGCTGCATCTGCACGTGGCACTTGAAAGGAATATTACTGTTGCTAACTAGGTAGGTCCATTGAATGCACTGAAAGTTTAACAGATGTTAATTAGTGTATACTCATTTAAGCAAATTCACAACCATACACTTTTAAAGTGGGTTCTTAAATACTCCATATACTTGATGCAATTAGTCGTGGCATCTGTAAGAAGTAATTACAAACTAGTCAATTAGTGCTACAAGTAACCACTTGTGTCAGTTTCTGTTTCCACAAATTTGTGGCATTTAGCAAAACATGTCCTACATGCTTATTGTATATTTTATTGCGTCTTTGCTTCCACAGGTACAAGTTATGAGAAATACCTATTGCTGTCTTGATTCCTCTTCATTTTTAAGTTTTCTGTTATTTTCAGAGTTGCTTTTGTTTGTAGAGATGTGTTCGTTTGTTTTATGCTGGAGATGATTTTTGTTGTTCACTTTATTGGAGCAGGATGTTTTCTGGGACTGACTCAAAATAGTAAAAGTCTTGTCCCAGGACATTCTGAGCTGTTTTTTGCCTTACTGTACCATCTGTCTTAGGTTTGAAATATCTATCTAGGTCAGGCAATTACTGCATTTGAAAGTAAAATCCCAATTGCCTCACTGTTCTATTGAAAATGTTTTGCTGACGGACAGAGAAGTAGGAAAGATCCTGCTTTGGGGCATCTCCTGTATCTTGAATTTTTATAAAAGAAGTGTTGCACCGCATAGTTTGGCTGTCACTCCACTTTTCTCTACTTCACTAATGATAGTTACTGGGTTCAGGTAGAATGTTACTTAGCTGGGGATAGCTACTTTAGCAAGGTAAGTACTGGGGACAGGTGTGGGTTTTTTTATTTTTTTGTGTATTGTACTGGAAATAGAACCTACTTGTACTGTTTGATCGAGAAACTCATCTATTTGGTATGGGTATTTAGTGGCAAATTATGAGAATTTTATTCACTCCCAATATTTGCAAATTTTTTGGATGTTATAAATAGCTATGAAGATTTCGCTATTCATGTACAACACTTAAAACTGCAGAACTGGTGAGACATTGTCTTTGTCAATTCCTTTACATGTTAGGTAACTCTTTCCCAATTCACTGTCTCAAAGTGCGTTCACGAAACTGTCAGTAACCATTAGCCTTGCAAATGGCAAGGCAGTCAATACAAAAGAATGGGGAATTTCTAGAGAATCCTGAGCAAATAAAAGCTATCTAAGGATAACGGTAATTCTTCTTATTGACTATGTTATCATGCTTTGCCTATTTGTTCATAAATATGGGGAAAAAATATCTTCACTAGCAGAAGGAAGCAAAAGCATTTACTTTATATATGTCCTGTACCATGAAAATTTCAGGAAAGAAAAGGTAAGGGGGAACTGCGTTCCAGAAGGGCCTGGAGTAATGTGTACTCACAGCAGGACATGAGTATTGTTTCCTTATTAGTGGTAGTTACAGTTAAGTCTAAATCACTGAAAGTCCAGCCTTTTTCCTTTTTTGTCTCTATAGAGATATATCTTTATGGCATACTCTTAAAGGTGCCTTGAAAAAATTAAGACCTTTTCAGTTTGAAGTGAAATAGTGCGTTATACATCTTGAGTACTGAGGAATTGAGGGCTATTTTAGCTATGAAAATCGTTTGACGCCCTCCAGTCTTTGCCACTCTTGTAAGCCCCTTCCTAGTTGCTTGCTTAATCCTCTGCAGCAAAAGAGAGGAGAGGGAAATAACCTGGTTTACTTAAGGGAAGGGACTGGAGGACGAAGCAATTACTTGCCACTGGCAGACTGATGTCCAGCAGTTGGCAAGCAATGGGTACTGTGGAGAAGCCAAAAAAGCTAGAACAAAAGCTAAAGGCTGGTGTGCCACCAGCACTGTTGTGGTCACAAATATGAAAGTGCTGTACAGGCTGCTATGCTGAAAATTAACCAAATCCAGTGCAGCCACAACCTGCTTCTTTTTCCTTACTAATAGCTGAAGCTGTCAAGTTCAAGGTGTTAGTGTCAGAAATGGGTTCGCTCTTTCCCATTAGGCCAAACTGCGTATTGATGTTAGAGGTGTACTGGAAGGTTTAACTTGGATTCTGAGAAGGATGCCAGTATTTCTGAAAACAGTTATTGCACCATGAAATAAAGTTATTACTTAGAGTAACAGGACTCGTTAGTTGTTACTTTTTAAATATGTTCTTTTTTTATTGTAGATTTATCTAAGGCAGCAAGATAAACCAGCCAGTATCAATCAAAATGTTCGCATTGCCAAAATGACTCTCATTGACCTGGCAGGATCTGAACGTGCCAGTGCGACAAATGCCAAGGGGGCCCGTTTTAGAGAAGGAGCAAATATTAACCGCTCCCTTCTAGCTCTGGGAAATGTCATTAATGCCTTGGCAGATCCAAAGGTATGTGCTTCTTTTCCATGCAGTCCTCACCTCCTAGTGTTCTGAAAATACTTTGAAAAATGGTGAGCTTTCATTGACTTTAGTTCACAGTCCCAGTGGGAGAGTTCTCAGAAATAGCATGCAGCCACCTAAGGATAGTGTCAAAGATAAATGTACCTCCTTTTCTTAACCACATTTTTCAAAATCAAGCATGTGTAGAGAAGATTTCATGAGTGAATATATAGCCTTATTAAGGCAAAGACTTTTCTGGAAGTCTATGCCCTTTAATCTTAGGGGAGGAAGCTTATAGGAGAAAATACCTATCCAAACTTGGATAGGTGTTGCAGGCATCCATGCATCCACACTCATGGCCTTTTTTCCCCCCCATTCCATTCACAGTAGTGAATTAGTCTTGTCGTCTAGCTCACTAACTCAAGGGAAGGAATGGGAACACTTCTGTGGGAGAAGGACAAAACCTTCTGAACTTTAGCCAAAGATAAGTCCATTGCCTTACAGCTACACCATTTTTGTTCTCTCATCGTCTTGTTGGAGTGGGAGGCAGAATTTGAAATCTGTGCATGGACCAAAAGTGAGATTCTTGATGTTGACCAAAGTGGTGCAGGACTGGTGTACTAGTGATCTAACTGGGGTACTCTGAGATGAAGATTCTGTACCAGTGACTGGGGGAAAAAAAAAAAAAAAAAAAAAACGAAAAACTTTACAAACCCTACTTCGGGTTGCCTGGAAAGATTGTGTTATCTCCATCCTTTAAAATAGTCAAAACCTGAGCTGTCATAGACCTTGGCAGCTTACAGTAGGCAACCATGCTTTGAGCCGAGGGATTGCGCTAAATGGATCTTGAGAGATACTTCCCAACCTCCATTTTCCTGTGAACTGCAAGTGGTTTAATGTAGTCTGCCTTTCCTGTTAGCTGCCCACATCACAAAAATGGTTGTGTATCTGGGCATCAGAAAGAAACCTGGCTAACGAAGGTGGTATAAAGGTGTTAAAGAGTTCCAAGAGATTTAAAAGCATTTGAAATGTATATGTAGTTGTGGAAAAGGTTTCTTAAGTCAAAGAAAAGCTCCAAGGCTGTTTATTGTGGTTTATGGCCTTTTTGAAATTCTAAGCAGACTTTTAGACAGGTAAATGTTTAAAATATAGCTGACTAACCCAGAAATTGCATATCAACTTTATTTCTAGAATAAGAAACAGCATATTCCTTATCGAAACAGCAAGCTCACTCGCCTGTTGAAAGATTCTCTTGGAGGAAACTGCCGAACAATAATGATAGCTGCCATTAGTCCATCGTCTATGTTCTATGATGATACATATAATACTCTTAAGTATGCAAACAGAGCAAAGGATATAAAGTCTTCTGTGAGTATTTTGGTATTTATTGATCCAGAAAAGTGTAAAAAAACAGTATTGAGAGAGTTATTTCTTTTGTTAGATTGTAATTACCTTCACTTCTCCCCTAAAATTTTATTCAGTTAGCTAGTGTTTCTTACACTTAATTGCTCAGACGAGTGAGAAATGTTGGTACTAGTTCCGGCCTAAAAGCAACATAGCTTCATTAGTGGGATAATGCTGCCAGTTTGGAAGTTTGTTTTGTGAGCATCAATTTTAGAAATAATTCTTAGCTGGTAGAATTCGCAGCCAGTTTTAGCATCTTACTACTTTCTTAGAGAACTGTAAAGCATATTAAAGAACTGCCTAAGCAGTTGTGCAAGAGCCAGTCCAGGTTTGTTGCAGGTAGAATTCAGCTGGAGCCACAAAGCTCAATGAGATTATATTGATACATAAAAAGCTACGGGAGTGACCTGTCATCTCCTTTCCATTTTTTCTGTAGTCCTTTGTACTGTTGCTCCTAATTTCTTCTGTGTAATATGGGTTGACTGTAGTTTGCACATATTGCAAATATAAAGATAGTTTTTATAATAGAAGGCAGAGATAGACATAAAATAGTAAAACTAATCTGAATAAGTGCAAAATGTGCATGCACATATCAGTATTTTTTTATTGTTCTGTTGAAGGAAATGGTTATTGGAGTGCAACACGTGACTCCAGAAGCTGGGAGTCATTTTTGTTGTGCAAGTCAGGATTTTATTCACCTTTTTCTTCATAATACAGTACAAGTATAACTATGTAGTACTTGCAAACAGTGTATTTATTATGCAGGAAAACATGAAGGAGTCTTCTTAACTTCTAATTTGTTCCTTTTCTTTAACAGTTGAAGAGCAATGTTGTTAGTTTGGACAGTCACATAAGCCAGTATGTTAAAATTTGCAATGAACAAAAGAAAGAGGTATGTTTATTTAAAAAAAAAAAAAAAAAAAAAAAGTGTTGTTAAAAGGGTGAAAGATTAATTCTTACAACTTTGAATAAAAAAATGATGTGTATTTATGGGATTAAAGCTATATGGCAATATTGTCCTAATTCTGCCATATAGTCTGCAGAAGCAATATATTTTGTCCTGTAAGAATATCACTTACTACCATTTGTGAAGTTTTTCAAGACATAAGCTCAGAACAATAGTTTTAAAAAAAACATACCCATTATATTCCAACTAAAAGGTACCTTTTTTGCTTTAGATCCTAATGTTGAAAGAGAAACTGAGAGAATATGAAGAAAAGCAAGGAAGCATTCCTGGAAATCCTGATGCTGCAATACTTTCAAACAACCAACAAGTGATAATACAAAGGCAAGTGAATCAGATGACAATCTTGCTTGAAAATTGGGGTTTGCATAACTTGTAAAGGCATTTGTAAAACAACTCTTCCCAAGACAGGTTTCCTCATTTTTAGCATTGCTTTACTTAGGCTAGGTGTGGCTTTGCATAATTTATCACTTCTTTACAGAATAGCTTGGTGGTGGATTTAAAACAAAGCAAATAATGTGTACTTGAAATATCCTGATATTAACCTTCTAGGAAAATTCAGTAAAACACTGCAAGATAACTGTAATCCTCAAGAAGCTAACATAACTTGCTCTGACATCACAACTGAGATCAGTGATGGAGGGTCTTGTATCTATAGATACTTTCTTATGAAGTACTTCCTAGATTTTTTTTTTTTTTTTGAAGCATATCAGAAGCTTCGTTATTGTAATGAAGACATTTCATGTCAGATTGGGGTATTTTTGTCTCAAGGCTACCGATATTCTGTATTAATGTGCAGATGGAATTCTACCACTAGTAACATAAAAGATGTTAGAAAAAGTGTTCTTATAGGAAGCTCTAGAGCTCTGTAGGGCTAAGAAGTTCTTTTCTGCCACTAAAAGCTAACGATTTTGGAGAAAAATGGCTATTTCTTTAATCTTGGTTGTATAAAGTACTATTTTGCCATGTAGATTCTCAGTATAACATCAAATATAAATTTTATCAAATTCTTATCCTATTTTGAGCCAAAAAATATAGTAAAGAACCCAAAGCAAACAAGTCAAACTATTAAATAGCCATACAACTGGTCTGTATGTGTGGGCTGAGCCATAACCTAACAACAGAAATAGAATGATCAATGTAACAAAAGTGGAGTTCTATGTAATACAGAAGTACAATGCATTTAAGAAAGGGGAAAATAAGTTGAACTTAATAGCAACAAAAGCTTTCCGATAGATCTGTCTATAACACAGTCTTACTTAGGAGATAATAAGTCCATCTCACAGGATTTTTAAAACCAGGCAAAGTCCTTTAATAACAGAAAAAAAATCCTTTTTCTGGTAGGAAGCTTATCTTCATGACACAAAAAAAATGTGCAAATGTCTCACAAGGCAGAGTAAGTTACTGTAGTTTTGAAGGTATTAATAAAGTAGTCAAAATCTAGACTTCAAAAATCAATGGAATAGCTTCTGAGGAGAGGCACAGTACTATTTACAAGGCTCTTTATCAGTAACTCTGGGAACATGTTAGCAAATGGAACTTAATTTGAAATTCCAAAACTATAGTCTAAGTTCTAATGGTGGTGTTTCTCCTCACAGTCTACTTTAGTTTAAGTAATTGGGCAGACAACTCATATACGCAGCAGGAAAGAGCATATGAATGCTAGCTTTCAGCAAAGCTACTTAACAGGTCTTTTTTGTGGGTGGGCAGAATGTAGTTTGCATAAATGATAGCTGCTGCCAGATAGTATTTTGGTAATAAGTTTCCTGCTAGGTTTAAGAGAGGCAAGAACTTGAAGTTCTTCTTTCCACAGAGTTTAATTTATGTTTGTAGATTCCTCACTTTCTATTGCTTTTATATTTCTTGGTCTCTTTTTATTCTTGGTGATGTTCCTGTTTATCTTTTCTGATGTGACAGTCTCTCATGAGAGCACACAAAAAGTAACAGATTAAGACATGGTATATGAATTTGTTGCAGAAGTCAGTCTATTCCATAAGAAGGTTAGGTTTTTGCTTGAAAGTCTTTCTGGATCTGTCTCTGCATATCTCACCACATATTTCTGAGAATTACTCACCTAGGTTTATTCAGTTAACTTCTTATTGGCCATTTGGATGTGGTATTTTTTAACCTGAAAAACTTTGGTAAAAGCCCATTCAAAGAAAATTCTATCTGAGCTTCATTTTAATGGCTGTCCAGAGGTTTCAATAAGCCTCTCGTTCAGGTTTATTTTTATTTAATTTTCAAAAGAAGTGTAGGCTTCCAAGCCATATTGAGAGTTCTGACAGTTTTCCTGCATATTTTTGCACGGTAAGTCTTTAAGGTTAATTTAATTTCTTGTGCTTTGCCCTTTATTTCATTCTCTGTGTGGGAAGAGTCAGTCAAAGTCTAGGTCTCTAAAATGTCTTTTCAAAATTCTGGACACATTCCATGCCAAGATTTCTTGGTCAGAGAATGTTAGGGTGTTAATATTCTGGAATATCTGTAGACGCACATGTAAGCTTATCCAAACCCCTCTCGATATAGGCAATAAAGTGGATGTTTCATTCTGTTCTTCCTCATGAGGATCCTGTCAGGTTCATCCTACTGATGGTATGCGTGCTGAGTTGATTTCCCCCATGTTTGTTTACAGGTTTTGAAGATATTCTGCTGTCCTTTCCCTTGCATTTGGGACAGGGTAGAGAGCCTTATTCAAAATCTTATGTTTCAGCCCAACTACCTATGGCTTTTCCTTCACTGTTACCTGGAAGACACTGGCTGATTACACCACTTGCTTCTTCAAAACCATAAGTCATTCCTGCTCCCTCTGTCTGAAGCTTGGTCATACACTGTCCGCCAGCCCTTAGAGTCTTGAGCCTGTTGAGCTAGCATTGGACGCTGGAACTACCACTGGCAGGTCCGCAAGCTCTTTGAGACTAGGTAGCACAAAGTTCATACCCTGGATATGCCTACAGGATCACTTTGTTGTTTTTAAGTGAAGAAGAAAAGGTGGCGATAAGAATAGAAGTGTGCTTACTCAAAGAATGAATCCATTTCAAGACAAGAGCTTTGCAAAGGCTTCTCAATGCTATATTTGGGACACTGGTCATTATATATACACACAGTTCATTTACCTGTAACGGTTCCTCACAGTGGCTGTACACAGAACCTACAGCCTCTCTTACATTGTGCCCAGGGTTTTACTGTGAAGTAAATTCAGGCAGAGGATTCACCTTCATTTCGTATTGCTGTGTTTCCCAGGCAGCTGGGAGGAACCATGTTTCTATGGATACTATAGTAGTGCAGACTGTATAGATAGTAACAGTGTAGGATCAGAACTCTGATATTCTGCATCTGACTATGTTTTACCTTAAAGAAATATTTATGTGTAAATTCTGTGTGGGCTTTAGTACATAATTTACCTAGATATGTGGGCGCTTAAGTAAAACCCTAAAACTAGAATTTCTAAAAGTGTACATAAGAATTCATTTGTTAATTCTGTTCACTTTTAAAATTACAGTAATAAAACACTAAAATAAAAGACTTGCCATTATTCAGGCTTTTAGATTATGTAATGGAATTGCTACTTCTGAAACAGTGGTAAGAAGTCAACTACATGGCAAGAATGCCTTTTCAACTTGCTCTCTGGTTGCATCTATGTGTCGTTTTATAATAGTAGTATAGTATTTAATATCGTTACTGTTTATACTCAACACTGTATAATGACCTCAAATGTTGCATGTCTTTAGAACGTTTGCATGCTACCAGCTCAGTTAAGCCACAACAGCATGTTAAACTGTGCCTTGATTCTTATGGCAAGTTCTAACCTGTCAGTAGGATGTTGTGACATGGCTTGTATACAAGGTTGGTCATCATTGAAATATACAGTATCTTTTTGGGCTCTTCTGTACTGCATTTTGAGTATTCAGGAGTGAAGTGAGAAAGTACTACCACTGAAACTTATATTGCAATATGGTAATGCTTCTAGAATTTCTCCTTATTCTTGTTATTCTCATTTACATTGCAGACTAGGGATAAGCAGATTTTTGAGGCTACTTAAACATTGGTCTCCTTAGAATAAGTTTTAAGTACCTTCTATCATTAGTTTGTGTTTTTCCCACCTATTAGCCTAGTATGTGTTAAAACATGATGCATGTTCTGATTTGTCATCCATTGGTGATTCAAATTCTATGGCAAAACTTCAGAGAAAGGGAGCAGTTGAAGATTTTTGGGTTTAATTTTTTGAGAGATAGCTAGCAGGTTTTTGAAGGAGACCTTCTGTGTCTATGGCAACAGTAGTCTGATATGTTTAATAAATCTGTATAACGAGAGAACACAGGTATTTAATTTGTTTTGGAGGTAGAGATAAGACCTATGTGAATAAGTTAGATATCTTTCTTTCGAATCCCAGTGTCTTCTTCATAAATACAACAAGGCTTATTTCTAGTGCCCCCCCTTCAAAATTTCACATTTCTAGTTCAAGTACATAAAATCATTACTGATGTGCTGACACTTTATTTAGTCCTCATCTAGAACAGGCTTTATATTTTTTTCCTCTTAATTTTTGTATATTTATTTCATTAACTTTGAATTGAAAGTTCCCCTTGCAAAGGAAATGGTAATTAAAAAAAGTCTTCAATGAGTAATTCATTATTTATTATTATCTTTTGGTTCTAATAGATACAAAGAAGTCCTTAAAAGTGTGTTTGCCAACCGTGAAGAAATCAGAAAAGAATACCTCAAGCTGGAAATGCAACTAAAGGAAAATGCACTGAAGACACATTACCAGAAACAACGTCATGAACAAATTCAACTGATGTGCTCTGAAGAAAGAATAGAAAAGGTGAGTTTTCTGTAATGTAATACAAGGTATCATCTTAGTTTTGCTGTACTAATGTATGGTTTTTGTTCAAGTAATTATGTAATCACTTAATGCTTAAAGATTAAAATTAGACCAATTGTCACTTCTCTGTGACAAACTGAGTTAGTGTCCTAATTTTTAGAGCATATTGCAAACTACATGTCCTCTGAATAGAAGGAATCTCCTTTGCCTTATTAGGATACGGCCTCACTCATTCCACTTGTTGGTGCTGGTTTTATGCCTTTTTCCTTGTCAAATTTCAAAGAAGCATCAGAAGAATTTTTGTGCTTGAACATAGAAGGTTCTCCTTTTGTGAGATATTTTATCTTTTAGTGAGTTCTGCTTAGGACATGTTGCTTTCAGAAAACAAAGATTAAATTCCTTCTTCATATTCATGCTTGAGTAGAAATCCTTAGGTTATTTGTGTCTAGAAGTGTGCCTGTCTGTATGCGCACAAGTAGTTTTTCAGTCTTTCCAACTTAAGATAATTGTGTCCTGGAACAGAAATTGATCAAATCAAAGATATTATTCTTCAAAGGAATAATCAAATGACACTGCTGTCTGTTATAAGGGTTTCCAGGAAAAGGACAAGGTGGGGGGAGGGGGGTGGAATGAAAGTGTCATGGTTTAAGCTTAGTTGTAAATTAGAAAACCACATAGCCTGCTCGTTCCCCTCCCCCTGCCTGCCCTCCCCCCCTCCCCACTCCTGGAGGGTTGAGGAGGAGAATGGAAAGAATGTAACTCCCACAGGTTGAGATAAGAACAGTCCAGTAACCAAGGTATAACACAAACCACTGCTGCTGCTACCACCAATAATAATAATAATGATAAGGGAAATAACAAGGGAAGAGAATACAACCGCTCACCACCCACCGACCAAGCAGAGAGAGCTAGCCCTTCCGGGTAGCTCCCCATTTACATCCTGGGCATGATGTACTGTGGTATGGAATACCTCTTTGGTCAGTTTGGGTCAGGTGTCCTGTCTCTGCTTCCTCCCGGCTTCCCC
>WYDI02015267.1:0-67659 GCA_009867235.2 Psittacus erithacus
ATAAATATTAAATAAATATTCTAAATAAATAAATATTGAATAAATAAATATTATTTAACATATAATAAAAGTATATGTTAAATATTCTGATAATTGGAACGTAATTATTATTTCTTTTGAGGAACAATACATTGCCAGAATGAATTCTCAGCCAGATCTACATATAACCATCCAGAAAGTGCTTAGTTATATATCATTTGGTTTCAAAACGCTTTAAATCTTTTAAAACGTAAGGCATTCTGTCTGTGTTTTACAGAGAGCAAGAACAGAGAAAGAGAAACCTCATGTCTTTGGGGTTGTACTGTCTTCTTAAAACCCTTTTTAAAGAACCCCAACAAACAAAAAACTCTCTGGATCTTGGAGTCCATGTATTTTACCCAAAGCAGAATGACTTTTCTAGCAATCCCTTGTGAAAGGTGAATGCTGTCTTGGAGCAGGCTTTTGATCTCTTATGCTTGAGACAAATGTGAAAAATGTGGTTCCAGCCATCTGTCTGCATCTGTCAGATCCTCTGTTCAGCTGCAGCTCAGTGGAGGAAGTTGTAACAACTGAAGCACTGAATAATTCACTTTCACTTTAATCTGTTGAGACACGAGCCTATATGTACAAAGACATTTTATGCTGCCTGGTGGATATTTAAAACAGGATCATTTCTGAACTGTTTCCTCAACACAGTAATTTGACATTATTGAGGAAAGCTTTCTTGTCTGGTTTAGTGTTCTCTTTGTATAGTATTGTTGTGAGCAGATTGTCTAAACAGTGTAAGAAAGGAGATTAGAAACAGTATTAGAAAGGAGATTTTTATTCTATAGGGTGAGTGATAGGATGTTACTTTAATCCACCCCGATGTTGGGCAATTCATAGTAGTCATAGTTTGGGACAGCTGGTGTCATGGTAATTCTAAGACTGCTGTTACTGGGATTGTGGGGTTTGGGAATGGGGTGCTACAGGCTGCTGTCAGTTCAGTCTGCAGACACTTGTCTGCAGCCTCACTTCTATTCCAGTTACCTTGTAAAAGGTATAAAAATACAGTGTTTAGAGTTTGATTCCTTAAAGTGCTGACCAGTATTAATAAAACACCCACATCATGATGTCATCTGGAGCCAGGGAAATTATGCAATATGAACAATCCACTCCTGGATAGAATATTTTTTAGTGTCCCTAAAGTTAATCCTTATTCCCTAAGTCGTCTAATTGCAGGCTCACGCTTCGGACTACAGGCTTTGTGGATGTTTTTTACATCTGGAGGGTTTCCTCAAACACATTTAGCTTTTTCAGTTGTGTTCTTAATGATATTTCTGAATTTCCTTACTCTCTTCTAATGACAGATTTAATTTTCATAGTGTAGGTATACAGTTCCTGAGTACTTGTTGTAAAGCAGTTCTAAAATTAGCAATTGTATTTTATCACAAAGTTAGGTAAGTAAGAGTCCTTGTGATCTCTAGTATACAGTCGAAGTCTTACTATCCAAGTAGAAAGGGATTTTATTAACATGGAATTCTGAGGTTTATGTATTATTATAAATTAATTGAAGAGTATAATAAAATAATCTGTTTTCTATGGAATCCTATTTGCAGAAATCCTCTTCAACCGTCAGTCCTTTGCCTATGGAAACAGGGCATTTCTTTTCTCTAAAAGCTGACAATTGAAAATTTCCTGAAAAAAAGATCAGGCTTTGTGAACATTTTATAGTGAACATTTTTCTATTTGTCTGTTTAACATATTCTGGTTTCTGACACAGGTTTAGTAAACCCTTCTTTAAGTATGTATAGTAGAACAGGATTTCAGTTGTATTTGAGGCTGTTCATCAGTACCCCCTGACTACGTTTGTACTATGGCATGCGCATGCTCCAGTCCCCAGTAGTCTATGAATTTATGGCTGTTTGAAAGGTATGAATGTAGTAGTTAAACAAAGGAACTGTAGAAATAAAATGGAAAACAGAGTAATTGCTTGGTAGCTGAATTTTAATTCCCTCCTCCCTCCCTCTGAGTTTTTAACAGCTCCCCCCCATCTCTGTTTGGATGCTGTTTAGCCTGTGGATGAGAACAATGTTATGGAAAGTGGTTATCTGGTGACATGATTGATGTTTACAGGCATGTGATGTTCAAGAAGCTGCCAAGGTTCTGCCAAACCGCCAACTACACGGGGCAAGTTTTCCTTGTCCGAAGGCGATGTTGCCCTTCCCTTCCTACATCCTTTTGTCCAACCCTGAAACACTTTGGAGTTGTGGAGGGGGAAACTGCCTCCCAGCTGTGGAGCTCATCCCCCTCCCCAGCTGTCAAATGAGTAAACAATTACCGTTAAAAATTGTTTCAATATGCTCAATGCATGAGCGAAATTATGTTTGAAGAATTGAAGCCTGAAGGCGCAAGATGTAACTTCAGAGGTGCTTAGTTTTTTCCTCCGCTGTTCCAATGTTTAGTGCAGCAGATTTTGTTGTCATATGCTATTTGTTTAATAAAAAGAACTCCAAAAGTATGACCCTTATGTGAAAAAATGTGTTTTGTTAGCCAAACCCCCAAATAATCGCCCCTCTTCATGATTCTGTGCAGGCACAATCTGAAGCCCTTGTTTTTCATAATATCCATCATATTCTTGTCAATTAAAAAAAACAGATTTTGTTCATCAGCTTAATCACTTGAATTTGCAGTAGGACATCCTTTTCCTTTTTATGTATATTTAAAAAATTAAGTTGAATTTGAAAGTGGAAGGAACAGTTAACCAAATCTGCTTGGATTACATGATTAATGTAAATATGTATTTTATGCATGTGGTACTTAGATTTTTCTGGTGGTAACACTTTCCCTAACATTCCAAAATGTAACAACAACAGAAGGAAAGCCGGTGCCATCTCAGCATAAAGGGCAGCAGAGGAACTTTGCCAAGGCTGCGAACATAATGATTTACCTTTAAATTTTCTAAGGAAATCTGGTGTTCATGAAGAATGTTGGGAAGTAGCACAGCCTAGCAGTACCCGACTGCAAGCTATTGGCATAGTTTGTTTTGTAGGAGACTGATTTTGAATGCAGTATCGAGCTGGAGTATTTCATGTCTGGTTTTGATCTTACAAATGTCTTCCATTCCTCTTAAATTTGTTCTTAATTAAATTTCTTTACAATTTAATGTTTTATGTGGATTGCTTCGTCTGCTCACTGACTTCTGACCTTTAAGAAAGTGTGGATTACTTTCTCAGGAGCATTGTTTTCACAGGGGTTTCTTTTTTTCCTAATTAGCCCCAGTTGTTAAACAAGCCGAACCCTTTCTCCCCCTGTTTTATACAGTAGATGCTTCAAAAATTTGGAAGTATGGAATTAGGGTATTGTTGTTGTGGTAATCTTTGTGTTTGTTCCATATTGTCTTCACTGCATTTCCAAGCTTTATTTTTCATTGAATCATAGAAAGGTTTACTTTGCGGTGCACAAGAAGCATTCTAGAACTTGGGGTGTGTCAGTCCTGTTGTAGTTTTATAGGAACTTTGTCAAGAATGTGCTGTGTTTCTGATACAGGATGCGAAAGGGAAAACTTAGTGTGATGCACCTGCCAGCCTTTAAAGCTGACTTATTTAATTTTCCTGATGCGCATATGCCTTCCTCCTAAGCTTTTGCTTGATGGGATTTGAACGTTGGTTCCGGCTTGTGACCCGAAGCAATTTCCCCTCCCCATGTTTCAGAATAGATGGTGTCTTTGGGAATTCTTTGTGTAGACTTTTTTGTCTTCCAAGCTGGTGCTAGTATGTATCTGGTCTATAGAAAGCACTCAAGTGCTTGGAATTTATTAAGTAACTGAGCTATTTTTAAGTTTCTGGTATGTTTTCATAAAGCTTTGTTTAGGAAGTGAGGTTTCCAAAGCAAGCAAACTTCGGACCCTCGGTGTCTAAAAACAAGCACATCCTTTGTTTTGAATGTTACTGCAACCATCCATTGTCCTACATAAAAAGACTGCTAAAAACATGGTCAGGCATCCATAAATGATCTAAATCCTTTACCTCACTTTTCTTGTATAAGTGCCTCTGTCCTCCAAAATACTGTTGTCTTTTTGCTGAAGTGCTAAACTATATTGCCAAATGTATTTTTTCAATGTGTTTTATCAGGGTTATGTGCTGTATAGATGCTGTGCTGCTTACAAATTACAATGCTTCATGCTGCTTTTGACTAGCAAATGTTCCAAAAAAAGTCAGATCCCTTCTCACAGAAGATTTTCTATCTTTTCTAATATGGACTTCCCCAAGTCAAAGTGTCTCATTTGCGGAATCTTGATTTATTGCTGCCTTTCTGACTTTGCTTGGTGTTTGACATACTCAGAATGAGACAGCTGACTGCTCTCCTGCGTGTGATCATTTATGGATAGAGAACAGAAAGTCAGCACGCTCCAGTTTTCAAATATTGTTTGCACATGTTTTGGGGATGTATCTCTACCACAGGTAAATCCTGTTTCTGATGTTATGGTGAACTTTTATTTACTTAAAAAATACTACGCTGTCGTTAGCATTAAGTTTTTCTTCAGTCATTGGTGGACTGTTATGAAATGTGGTTTCTAAAGACCTGTTGGAAGAATAATGTTTTAGATTGTAATACCAACTGGATGGATTTATACATCTGAAATTCATTTAACCTTTATATCAAATTCCTTTGTACTTAAAGACTAATTTTTCATGCCTAATTTGCGCATGCAGTTACTGTGACTGAGTGGGCAGTTACGGTAAAAATCTGTGCAAACAACAGGCCTTTCGTCTGGACCAGCTTTACACCTTCAACCAGCATAACAGTGAAGTAAGAATTTCTTGAATAAGGGAAAAGAAATAAGCACACCTGGCTTTGAAGATCTGTGCCTGATGTGTTTGGTCTCTCCAGCCTAAAGTCTTTCTGTCTTTCTCTACCCTGTTTGAGCTCGTTACTGATTTTTCCATGCTTTCCTCTGTAGTCATGTTCTCTCCATGAAGGTAGTGGTGTCTCTATCCAGTATCTCATGGCCATTCCTTATCACATTGATTAAATGATAGCTTTTGTGATCAGTAAGCAGAAAGTCTTTTTCTGTCTTCCTTCAAGAGAACAGTTTCTGGGATGTTTATTGTCACAATTCTGGCATTCATCATCTGTCTCAAGCGCTTGTCCTACACGGCTTGGGTCTCCTTGTGTGCACAGCTTGCTGCACCTGAGGTGTCCTTTCCCAGCTAATTTATGTTTCTTTTTTCTCTTTGAATTAAGTAATAGTGCAAGTTCCTAGCTAGGCTGCTTTTCTGAGAGTTTGCTCTGACCTACAGTTGATTCCGTTGCGTCTCCAAACAGCACCATACAATGTGAAAGTCATTAAAACGTATTTATGAATGAAATACAGACACTTTTTCAAAGTCACCACAGAGCATGTGACTGTTTTATGTAGGACTACAGAAGAACTTTTGAACACACTGACAGCTGAAATCATATAAAGAGTTAAAGCACAACTATTTTTATTGGACACTTCTACAGACATTTATAAATATATTTCTCTGTGTAGTGCATATTAGTAATAGATTACACTGAGAAATGTGGTCTCAGTATTCACAATACAGAATGTGCTTTCCTTTTGCTGACACCTGTGGAAAGGGAACTTGCACAGCAGCAGATAATTTCAGCAGATTTTCCTCCTTTACTACTCCCACTGCCTTTTTGGACACATAATGTAGGGGTTGTAAAGCAATCTCTTAAGTAACATGCTTGCTGTTGCTTGCCAGTGAGAAATCTTGGGGCCTTTAAAGTGCTTTTGAATTAGGTTTTGGATACCATTGTTTTCCTCCTGTATGTTCTCTACTTCATTTCAAACTGCTTTTTGAACAGATTATAGAAAAAATTATCTGGAGCATCAGAAAATGTGTTTAAAAAATTATGATGACATAAGAGATAAAGTGCTGTGCTTGGCTGTGTTAGATCAGTAGCTTGCAAATTGCAGTTTCTGAGGGCTCTGGGCTTATTTGTAATACAAAAGAAGTACAAAGCTCTTTCTTTGTGTGAATGTGGAATTTTGTGGCTGTAGGCTTCAAATCATTTGTCTGATACCAAAAGGAATATACAAATCTTAGAGAGAGCTTTCAAGCAGAGTCATGTTGAGTAAAAGCATTTATTACAGCTTTGCAATGTTTAACTGCAGTATTGCACATCTAAATTGGGAAAGTTTATAAGTACTGAAGTTTTAGGGAATGTTATAAATGTTCACACAGTTCTGTTTTAATTCCTGGGGTTTGAACCTTTGGGTTTGCTTTTTCAGGTGTTTTTTTTTTTTTCCTCTTTCTGCAGCCACGTGGATTATAGATTTCTCTTTAACATACAGGCAGATGCTCTCAATTGTTGATGCTTTATGCAAAATCTAAACCACTTGGAAGCTTACAATGAAATAGTAAAAGTATGTAGCAATATGAGGAGGACCTTGAAACAGCTGACAATGCACGCTTCCTTCCCAGTTTTAAAGCCTCTGTCCAGATGTTGAAACAAGTATTTCTTGTCGTACGTGAAGTAGTCTTTTTCCTCTCTCTTTTTCTTGGGCTTCCTCTTCAGGTGCACATGATAATGAACCTGGTTTGAGTTGGCAGCAGGGCTCAATCCGTATAAGCTTGGTTTCAAAATACTCAGCTCAACTCATGAGCGAATGTTGTATTTGTTTAACAGTTTGGCAACTTAGCACCGAAGACTGGAAAGTGTGTAATGTGGCTCTTTAAATGACTTAATAGTAGTGGTAACATTTTCAGAGGATTCTAGTTTTGTATTGCATTTTTATAGGATTCCGATGAATTTTGAACTGAGCTTTAAAAGAGGGTTTGCCCTTTTTTTTTTTATAGGGAGCTTTATGTGGCTTCCTACTTGCCAGATGTGTACATACTGTAGGGCATTACCAGTGAGAAAGAAATCTTTTTCTAGATTTGGCTTTGAAGTGGTGGATCCTTCTGTTGGTTAGTGTTGCACAGCTTTAATGTAAGAGTGCAGTTTCCATGGATAGAAGTGTAGATTAGGTAATTTCTAGTATTCTGATATTTAATACATAACTATAGTTATTTAATTTTGTGAATAATTGTTGAAATCACATCACAATGGCTTTGGCATTGCATTCCTTTAGGCAGTGTCAAGCATGAGGTGTGACAGTGTGTGCCATTTATGCATTTTCTGGGAAAAAACCCCCCAGATTTATACTGATTTTCAGCCCTTTATGTTTTTCTTTAATTACAGGTCACCTATTTTACAAATTCGGGATCACAGAATCTGACTGGTACAGAATTAAGCAAAGCATAGACTCCAAATGCCGAACAGCTTGGAGGCGGAAACAGAGGGGGCAGAGTCTTGCTGTGAAAAGCTTTTCAAGGCGAACACCTTCATCATCATCTTACAGTGGTTCAGGTAAAAAAAACAGACAACCCTCTCCTCAATCCACAGTAACCAAACAAACCCCAACAGGAATTGAAACTTCTGGCAATAATGCCATTTGCTTTTCAATATACCTGAAAATTACCTTGATCTTAATTATATTTACAACAGGTGTGTGTAGTACCTACAAATGTGGATATTTTTGCTTAACAAAGGTAAATAGAGAAACTCATGTTTCTCACAATTGAAGTTTCAGAGTTGATTTTATATTCTTGCATTTTTGTTTTGGAAGTACCATTTATCATTGGTGAAGAGGCCTCTCTATTACAGTGTGTGTATGTCTACAGTGTTTCTCAAGGAGTGTATCTATGTACTAAGTGAAACTATCCATTCATAATTAAATCATAGTGAGCCTCCAGTGGAGGCCAAGCACCTCCTGGGGTGGTTGGCTTCCGCCAGCCTTGTGGTACTTGTACCAAAGTAGGTCCCTGGTGGGATGAGCTTCTAATTCTGTTTCATCTACAAATTGCAGTGCATTAATAATGATCCTAGAAAGGAAGTGAGATGTGTGTATGTGTGTGTGTGTTCACAAGGAGAAGGAAAAGGGAGTCTATCTCTAGAACAGTAGTAAACTGTGGATTTGCCAGAAATGAGTGTAGGACATTGAGTGGAGAGAGATTGGCTTTGTGGGTTTGTACATTATCTGAATGCCTGCCTTCCCCGAGATGCTTGAGAACATCCATCTCCATGTGTTAACTGAAGCACATGCAGCTTCATGCTATGGTATGAGGTTTTTTTTTGCTATGGTAATTTTTTTCAGTAGAGGGTCAAAATGTTTCTGCAACTGTTATTCAAGAGGAGTTAAGTGAATAAATCTTTCTTGGTGTGTTCGCACCATTTAGTAGGACGTGCTAAATTTTGTTCCTGAAGTGTTTTCCTCTGAAGAATTTAAATATGTTGTAGGTGATTCTGTATTTCCATATAGGTATGCAGACATGAATAATAATAACAAATGAAAAATACTGGCCTAAGAAGTGTTCTCGTAGGACGTTTCTGGCTCATGCTTTTAATATAAAGCAGTGTTATGGGACACTTGTACGTCATATATTAAAAACAGTGTTTTGGAAGTGAGCCTAAAGAAAGGGAAGTAAGTTTATTTGCCTGCATAAAATTTTTGGTTGTATGTTAACACTAACCACTGTATCTCATGCAAAGAATGCCAAAATCTGCTTTCAATGGAAAATTTTATGTGCTGGAACTGGGAATCATTTCCAAAATTCTCAAATTGAAACAACTAATCAACATAATGATAACCATAAGCCATATACATTAATGGAATTTTTATTTTCAGTCTCTGAGCAATCAGTATTTTAGAATAAAAATGCAGTAGTAAGTGGATATTGTTGGCCTGTGCTCATTAGTCTGTACTCCTTGACTGTTGTTAAGATGTATTTTTAAAAATTAATCTTTAATCTCCTGGTTTGGAGATTTGGGGAGACCTGTGTAGAGATGTAAAGCATACTCAGGCTCAGTGGATTCTTGTTTTCAGAAGGCCTTGAGATAGTAAGTTTTGGTGGGGCTTTTTTTGTTGTTAAGCTGAAAACTGAGTTTCCCCCCGCCCAGTTCTGCTAACCTGATGTGTGAACAAATTGTTCCATGGGTGCAGAGATGCCTGAAGTAAGTCCTGGGATTTCAGTAGTGTGCTGTCTGGGCAGGTGAGAGTAGCAGGTATGGACACGCATGGGCTGGTTCTGCAAGAGCCACCTTGGTGTTTTGGGTTGTGTGCCCAGGCTCACTCATTCAGCTGGAGGTGAGCTGGCTGCCTGTGGTACATCAACATCCAGGATTTTCTCATGAGTTTTTAGGCTGCCTGTGTGTCCCCTAATAGCAAAGAAGTGGCTGCATGTCCTTATAAAGATGTCTTTGGTCCAGAAGATGATGAAGTTCAGCTGAGACATCTTGGCATGTCATTGGCAGGACTGTATGGACTGTGCAGCCAAGAGTAGAGTACCGGCAGTAACATTTACAGCTGCCTCTTGTAACGGTATGTGAAAATGTTCCCATGGATCCAGAGTCTTTTGTTAATTTTCTTTAAAATACTGCCCTTACTCAGAATGCCATTGGCATCATTTTCTGGGAGGCCATAAAGATGTGAGATGAATTCACCACTGCATTTGTACCTGTGGTGAAAAAACTCTTAGAAAAACAGACCACTTTTTTAGAATCAGGCATTGCTTTACAAAACTAATTTGCCTTCCCAAATCAGGTGGGAGTGGTTTTTCACCTGAAGAAAGAAGAGGAGTATGAGGAAAAACAGGAAAGTGGGTTGCGAGGCTAAAACAAATAGGGAAAGGAAAGAGAAGAAAAGATGCAAGGGAAAAAGAAGTAGATTCCCACATGTTTAAAAGGTAACTTTTGCATGACAATTGCTGTAATTCCACTGCTCTTTTCAGGTAACTTCGTGGGCTGCTCAGACTTTGCCTTTGTGGCTTCACATCCCTGGAACCCCTCAGTGGAATTACAGCATCATAATTCACAGGCATCTGTTTCTTATTATACACACTGTACAGTGGATATAGCAGAATTCCTGCTGCCAGCTAGCGAGAAGTAATATTTCACAGCTCTGAAGCAAAGGAGGTCTGTATTTCACAGTTATGACAACATAGCTGTCAAATATGGCTTTTTAAAGTGTTACATATGAACCCAGACAGTTTTTATGGTAGCATTTGTTTTGGGGGCAATTTAAGGTGAGCCTTTAACAGTCTGAAATACAGCTACTTGAGAAACTGTCTTTCCCACTATTGTTACTTATAGGTATTAAGATGAGCTTCTAGGTGCTTTATGTCAGGTCTCCACCCTGCTGCAGTTACTGCTTGCTGCAGAAGAATACCTGTTTGGTTTCACCGAGTAGGATGATACTCCGTGTCAATACACATTTTGCAGGTTTTTGTGTAGTTTATCTGTTGGATGGAGTGTAGTAGGTGCTTCATGCAAAAGATATAATGAAGAAAAAGGTCTGTTAGAAGATGTGAATGGCACTGTGTTGTGTCTACTCTGTGAAGGATGCTGGGATATGCCGTGGAGTATCTTGCACAATGTCTGCTGAGCTGTTCTGAAAAGCTTTGACTCCACGCACTCAGTGAAAGACAGGCTTCTGTTCAGGGGAGCTATAATGATTTAGCTGGATCAGGAAATGTAGCGAAGGGTGTTCTGTCGCTAGTCAAGCTAGGTCACTGGGCACCTTAAAGGGTAAAGGTGTCGTCAGGTTCTCTGGTAGTTTAGATACACCAGTGGTGTTGCACAAGTTCACTAAGAAAGTGAACTTATTCCGCCTCTTGTAAGTGAGCATTTCAGATGATGCCAGGTGGGGGAAAGATCTACACACGCTCTCCCTTCTTTTACCAGGTTAAATATGATAAACCTAAGCTATCTGCAGAAGTACTTAAACCCATTGTTCTTAGCTAAATTATGATAATTTTCTAGGGAAGGCTTAAGGTTTACCCTGGAAGATATTTGCGTAGTCTTCAGAGAGCACTTCTTAAGATGCACTGTTGCCATCAACAGCAGATGCCTTGAGTAGATGCATGGTATCACAGTGTCTGCTGTGCAGCTGAGCTATTCTGAAAGCATCATTAAGAGGTTTAAATCTGATTTCAATGTCCTGAGCGTGAATGAACGAGCACTACGTTCCCTGTTTGAATTTTTTCCAGAGTTTGGTAAGGTTTTTCCACTTCTGAATTTGTGATTGTAGTACTTAATATCAAAATTATGACCAAGAAGTGCAACAGAAAAAAAAAAAAAGGCTCAAATCCAAAAATGTCATATTTGGTTGGCTTGAAATAATAGTTTTCATCAGTTACCTCTAGGGGCTGATAATGGCAAGATAACTTTCGGTATGTCATAGCATAATAATACATAATTATACAGCAGAAGGTTTATTGATGCTTTACATCAAGTATTGCAAAGGATCAGCTGTTCTGCAGTTTTGTGATTTTTGAGTTATTGCATGCACAATAAATAAGCTATTCACATTTAAAGAGGATTGCTATTCTTGAGCTTCATTCTTATGTACTTGTTGGACATGTCAGAGGCTTTTTCTGCTTGTTGTGCATAAAAGTTTTATGTAGCAAGTGGCTTTGATTTGAGTTGTGCTGCTGAAAGTGATAACAGATTTCTTTTCTGCTCTTTTTATCACATGGAAAAATTAGCTACACAGATGATGCAGAAAAGTAGGAGGTTGAGGCCATAGTCCTTACGTAGCCTTACAAGCTTTTGGCCTTGTAATTCTGTGATAGTGTTCAAGTGTTAAGAGCTCAAGAGGAGAGGATCTGCAGACAAAAAATCATGTCTAAGGAAGCCGGTAGGAGAATATGAATGAATACATCTTCAGTCCTTTGCCCCCAACAATATTAATTGAGATTGTTCTGCGCTTCATTGACTGCGAAGCTTTACAGTAGCCACAAGATTTATGGGTTGCATAAAGTTGTAGTAGCAGACTGTTACGTTTAGGCAGAACTTGGTTTTATCTGGCTTTTCTATTTGAAGCTGTTGCCTTTCACTGGAATTGAGGTATTAGTTGCAGCAGCTTGCTCTGCTGTTCCCACTGCCAACGCTTTGGTCCTTAATGTGTGTTTTTCTCTTTTTTTTTTCTGATGAGTTGTACACATGGCTGCCATGATAATTTAGCAAGATACTCATTTTATAAATGTTAGCAGTCTATGGAGGGAAGGCACTAGGAAATGAGGTTTTTAGGAGGAGGATTAATTGAAGAGTGCCTTCTCCCTTTCTTTTAATTTCTCTTAAGATTGCTAAACCTGTTATCACAGTTTTCCATGTTGGAATTTTTAATGAGTTCTATGACTTTGGGATTTGTACGTAGAAGTGCTCAGCCTATGCCAAGATGTCACATACAAAAATGGATGTGCAGCCAAATCTTCAAAGCTGTTCTGCAGAATTGGAGGCATTTAGCACTGGCTTGAGTGAAGTAGAGGTAATGGTTTACAGCATACAGTTTTATTTCTTTTAATTGTTCAGTAATGGTGTTTTCTCTGCTTTTTGTTTGAGGCCTGCTTTCCTACCTCAGGCTATTAACCTTTCCTTACTAGGGAAACACATCTGCAAGAGGCAGAAGTGTGAGTCTGGGAGGCCTGTACAGCAGGAAAACGGATGTGAATAACAACACATAAGGAGAATGAGCCTGAATCCCTCTGATACGGAATTTGTACCTCCTACATTTCCTTCCAAAATGTGAAGCCAGATGCTCTGCTGATAACTATGAAGTAGAATAGGAGAGAATTGGAAAACACCAAAAGTTTTGCTTTTGAAGTGAGAAATTTTAAAACTGATCTTAGTTGGGAATTAAACACACACCTTCTTGAAACAGTTACAAATGACATTTGTCTGACAAATCTCAGCAGTGTCTGAGGAACATCAGCATTGAGAGATGTGACAGAAGTAACTGCTTCAGCAGGGGTGATTTTGCCAACTGTTGAACATTCATCTGAGGAGGCAAACTCACTTAGGCTAAATTTACTTTACAGCTCATAAGTGCACGCAGTAAACAAATAGGAAAAATGTAATAGGTCCAGTTTCAATTTGCAAGGAAGGAATGTTTCAGTCAAGTTTTTTTCACCCCGATATCACAGCTTAATCATCTGTGGAATAGTCAGTGCAGCATCTTTCATTCCATGGGTAGCTCCCAGGCTATTCCATGTAAAGGAGGTTGCTTTGGGAACACCGGGGAAAACATACTCAGTAGTAGCACTGCATAAGCTGTTTGTTGATGTCAAAGTACCGCTTTGTAACCAGTGCAGTGGAAAATTTCAAAGCAGGAGTTCAGCTGTGTAGCTTCTTGGTGCCAGTGGTTCTCAAATATATCAAAGTTGCAAATGTGAGACTAGATAGTTTACATGATAGTGATTTATAACTGTTGACACATCCTCCATTTCAAGCTGTGTGCTATTCATGTTTGTGTTTGTTTTTAATGGGGAATGTTTAAAAACGGATAAATAATTACTTTTGTCTGGTCAGAGATTTAGAGAGGAAAAACAATACTTATAAAGAATGTTTTATTTTTAGACACTGTTGAATCCTCTCTCTTCTTTCTTCCTAAGAAGAAAAAACCCCCCACCAAAATCCAACGAAAAAAGAAAGAAAACCCAACTGTGGTTATTGCAGTGAAGCCAAACTGAAATCTATTTATAAGTGGCCATGTGAGATGTACAATATGACTGCATTCAGTCTGTGTCTGCTGTTCCTACCTCTGCTGAGCATAATAATTTCTGGCATCTCTGAAGCAAAAGATGGGTTACAAATAAAGGCTTTTGGCATTTATAGTTAAAAATGTGTTCCAGTACGTGCATATATGTTAATATATATCTGCTGCAGCTCTTATTTCTTTGATACTGTTTTATTGCATAACTTAATCAGAAAAGAAATACTCATTGTAAATGAATCTTCGTGTTTTCTCAGAAGTACAGCACTGCAGTTTGTGTAATGGTAAGTGTAAGCTACAGGAAGAGTGCTGGTAGAAAGTTACTAAATCTGTAAGTGAAACACATTTTTGCTTGCTTGTGTCCCAGGTCCAGTTTTGCTCTTTGTGTATATTTACATTTATGCTCTGTGTTTGAGTGTATGAAGTTTACTTGTAAGTGTGCGTGTGTGTGTACGCACACATTGAAATGAAGGATTATGTACTTGGATGCTGGTTTGACCAGCGTTGAGTTGTAACTCAGCTCAGCTGCTGAATTATGTATTGAGGGACTGGCAGAATGATGGAAAGACAAAATCACAACAACTGGAGTAGTGGTAGCTTGTAAGAAGCAAGATAAGTAACAGCGGGTTTGCTTAGCCATTTAGCATTTATAAAATGCTATTATTAAAAAATGCAGAAAATTAATTGCAAAAAATATTATTAGGACTGAAGGAAAGGAAATGAGAGGAAAAATGAAAGACAGCAAGGCTTAGATAAATGATGTTTTTGGAGTATCTGTTCATTTCAGTGGCCATGGCAAAGCCACTGCCAATGGAAAGCATGATTTGGTATCGGAATTGGAAAAAATCACACTATTACTTGGTTGATGGTGCAGTTTTTCCTGCTAGGTACGTGAGTTTTCAGGCAACTGTGATTTGTTAATCCCATCTGGGATTCTGTACAGCGAACTTCTGTTGACAGCAGTGCAGGGAATGCTACAGTAGCACTATAAGCAGCAGGACTATATTTAAGAAATTATGAACATTCTTCAGTTACCTCCTAGTCAAATGTAAAGTATTACAGATGGGTGCCCAAAAGAGAGCAAACCCATGTACTTGTTAATATTTTGCTCAATTACTGCAAAAAGTGTTCTGGTTGTAGTTATGTGTTTGCAGATTAACATCCATTAGAGCTGTCTAGTGGAACTGTTAAGCGACTAAACTTTCAACAAGTAAGTAAATACCAGCTTGGTGGTTTTGAGTTAGTTTCCAGTCCCCATGTTTAGACATAAAACTCCAAAATTATCTTCCTACACAAACATTTAGAGACAGGATGAAAAAAAACCCCAAAGAATGGATGATTTTTTTAAAGAACATTTCCATTAAAGTATTTGTGTGAGTGAACAAAGCTCATTCTTGCAAAACTAACATTCCCTTTTCAGTATAAATCTTAAAGTATTAAGTAGATGTATTAAAATTTTATTACACGTGGCTTCCTCCTGTGTTGGCTTAAAAAACCTAATCATTTAAAAAAAAAATCAAAGTATATCAACCATCAGTCATCTCTGAGGAGGACAAGGCCTATTTGGTGCTTATTTAAGCAATACAGAAAATCTTGTAAGGAAATGATCTACAATGGAAGTAAGTGACACTGTTTCTTAAATATTTTCGTTATAGTTTCTGGTATTTTGAGAGATTGAAAGCCCTGTGGTACTGAATCTAACTGCATGTTGTATGTTAATGTGTTTTACGTTATCTTGTAGCATAGAAGTCATTGTCAGAACAATAAATAATTTAGAAAAATTGTAAACCACTTAATGCTTCGGAGATTTCATTCGATGTATTTCTGTGGTATACTGAAAGAAAAATGTTAAAATCGTTTATAAGAACACTGTATGTAAATGTTTCTTCAAAGAGTGCATTATTCTAAAAGCCCTTTCTGACAGTCCTGTTCTCCAAGATGTCTTAAGTAAAAAAATAAAACAAGGAAGAAAACTAGACTAGGACTGGTGCAGAATTGTAGTGTGATATTAGTATGATATTACTATGATACTGGGGCATTTTAAGGTTTTTTCCTAGCAGCGTCTACTTGACCTTGTCACATATGCTGAAAAACTGTCATTGATCGATAGCTCCCGGTCTTTTTCCTGATTGCTAGAGGGATATATGGAATTTCGTGATATATTTACCCACTAATGGGATCTTGGTCTGTAGGAAAGCATATGTAATATCAGATTTATAAGGATCCTTTCCCTGCAGCTGGAAAACCTAGAAAGGAACCTGTAATACATCTGCTTCTAATGCAAATCAATATCTTCTTGAAATCATGCAATGGTTTTCCTGTTTCCTGAAGGTAGCACCAGGTGTCTTCCTTTGTGTAGGGGCTGCTGCTTAGGAAGTGTATGTGGTTTTGCTCTGATATGACTTTTACTATTGTAGAATCTTTAATCTAGATTCAAAAGATGCTTTTAAACATAGACTTTCTCAGAGACAAAATATCCTTTGGAACTCCTTGGGAATCTGTAGCAAATCTACAAGCATGTGTGAGAGTATTAATGCACAAATGATCTGTGTGTACTTACTGACTGCGTTTGTTTTCCACAGTTGTTAAGTCATAATTTGTTGTTGCCTGGACACTGGCATGAGATAAACACATGTAACAAAGCTGGATTTTTGTCTCTTTCAGAGGGTTCGCAGAGTTCAGTTTCAGCGTCTAATGAGATCCAGCAGAACCAACCACAAGCGCTACACTATGCACTAGCCAATGCTCAGCAGGTTCAGATCCACCAAATAGGAGAAGATGGACAAGTGCAAGTAGTATGTACTCAACTTTTTCTAAATGATCCTATTTAAATAACCTAGTTTATTGCAAACTTTGCTTCAGTTTAAATTTAATTTTCATTTTTTGTTTTGAAGTGTCCTATCATCATTTAAGTGTGATTTTCAGAAAATAAGCATTGAAAGCTTATAAAAGAGATCTTATTTGGCAAAAATCTTCATACAGGATGTGTTCACGCAATTATTGCAAACAAATGCACATAGATTACTATATATAGAATGAGTAGTCTTCACCTGGCTGTTTGTTTGCACTTGCCATAATAATAATAGCAGACGTACTCAGCATATGATTTACACTTCAGAGGTAGTTTCAGCTATGACTTTCAAAACAAGAATGCATTTATTTATTTATTTCCATTTAAAAAACTCTGCATTCTTAGGCTTTTTTGAACATCTGTTAGCTGAATCCCTTACATGTGTGTTCATTTAGATACATGTATATAAGTAAAAGTTATAAATATTGACATTTTTTTTAAGCCTGAGACTCCTACCATAACTCAGGCCATGATTATTTTTAGATAAGGTTTTAGTGTACTCTGAAAATAAATCATGTTGGCTTTAGTTCTGTGTACTACAGTTTGGCTACAAGGATTGTTTCAAATTCAAATTAAAACAAAGCAGAACCCACAAAACCCCAAAACTCAACTGGGCTAGGCAGTGTCCAAGCACAAAACAGAAGCATGCACAGAGACATATGTGCCTGCTCTGCTTGATGACCACATAAGATCACTTCCCTTAGAAACTAGGCTAAAAAGCCAGGTGGAAATGGGTAAATAATCAAGAATTCCTGAGATGTTAGTCAATGATTCAAAATGTAGTAGCTAGTGGTCTGGCTGTTGCAAGAGTTTTGGTTAACACCATTACAAAGAAGAGTCTGAAGTGGGGTAATGAATAGATATTTGATAGGTATGTATAGTATTCTCTCCCCAGGTAAGAGAGCCAGTGCAGGAGAGAAGGTGCAAATCTGTCCAGCTGAATAATTTACACATAAAGAATGAAAACTGTCTATCAACGCAGCGAATACTCAAGTCTGGTCATGCAGACCTGCAGATAGCGTGGAAATTGTGGCATTGCTCTGAAAGATAATGAAGAAAAAAGGACTGTGAAGGACAGATGCGTTTGGAATGTTATAAAAAAAGACATGTCTGTAAGACTGCTACCGAGAGTAGCAGTAGAGGAGTCATGGAAACTGGGAGAAGATTTCAAGATATGGGCGGCACTGTTGAAGGCAACTGGCAGAGCTGTAAGCATTGCTTAAAAGGAGGACTTAAACATCAGCCAGAATGTTTTTTAGGGAGTGCATGAAAGTGAAAGGAGTTGAAATGAAAGTCATTGGGAGGAGCTCCAGTCAGCAACTGTAGGCATTATGGAGAGGAAAATGCAGTATAGAGCAGGCTAACAGTCATTAGTAAGGTAGTAGATATTTATATCTACTATATATATATAGTATAGATATATATATAGTATAGTATAGATATTTATAGTATATATGTTTAAAAGAAATCAGTATTGGCTTGGATTTGTGAACAAACCAAAAGGACTGTCCTTTGAAGGCCAGCTGTGTATCTGCAAAAGATGAGTGAGCAGTTCTCTTCTGGAATGCTGCATAATACGAAGATGAATAAAGTCACCTTCTTTCCCTCTCTCTTTAATCAGAAAGGAGGGTGACTTATATTTGAAAACTCTACAAATGGGTCTTTTAAATGTTCAGTGCTTTTTCCTGGGAGCCCTGAGAGCTTGATGTTAAGGAGGGAAAGTGATTCTAATCTCAACATGGACTAGGCTGTGCTATAATTTTATATATGGTCCCTATTGTCAGTGATACTTTCAGTATGTTTTTTCTTCCTATAAATAGACAGTTTCCTTCCAGAGGAAATGAAACTGTTTGAAATAGAGGGATCTGTGTTTCTTTGAAAATCATATGCAATTGTTCTTGTGTTATAAAATAAGAAGAGCCTTTGACAGAATTCCAAATGATTATCTTTAATCTCTGTCTCATGCAGGCATATTAAAATGAACACAAAGCCTTATAAATCCTGAAGTAGGTTATTTAGAATCCAATCTGCCTTCAGGTAAATCACAGTAGCAAAGACTTCACCGGGCTAGTCAGGATGCGCTAGGAATTCCATCCACTTTTATCCATGTTTTGATCAAATGGTTGACTTGATACTGTTCTGAAGTGGTGGGTATGGTCAGCAATAGAAAGTATTAACATTATTAAAACTGTTACAACAGATTCTCCGCTAACATGAACCAGTGTAAGTGTATTCAAATTAACTATTTCATGCAAATTTACAGCAGCTTGAGAGTCTTCAGCATGGTACTGTACTTCAGCATAACTATATGGATGCATAAAGCCCTTTGGACACTTACAGAAAACCTTTTAAAACCTCACTCTTAGCAAGTAGCTAGTCTTGGCATATCTGTTTTAAGAACTGAATTTCCAAGGTCTTTAAATGGGATTAATGTTTCAGGCACAATGCTAATCTGCCGAAGCAAGTTAGTCCCATACTTTGTGTATCAATCAAAAATGCAGACACTGTGTCTGTAGAGAAATGTGCTACATAAATGTTATTTATTAGTATGCCCATTTTATTTCCTTTTATGTGACAATGAACCATTCTTTCTTCAAAGTCCTTCTGCTTATACTTTGCATAACAAGATGGGGAAACATATATGCACTTTATTAGTTTTAAAGCTGTCTTTAGTGGTTTTCATTGAATGAGCATTTGGCTTCCGTACATTAAGCTGTATTGAATCCAAGGTAATAGCTTCTTCCTCTAGTTATGATTGTCTTCTGATGCTTCTTGGTGTTTTCTTTTGTTGTGGATCCCACAGGGCCATCTCCACATAGCCCAGGTTCCCCAAGGCGAGCAAGTCCAAATCACACAGGACAGTGAGGTGAGCCAAAAGTTTGGGTACCCATGGATAAGGTGTTGGCCCGAACGTAGGGCCCCAATTCTGAAACTGAACCTCCAGGATCCGTTACAATACTCTACAGAGACCAGCAGGGGTAGAAGTGAGAGCATGAGGTGGAACCAGAATGAAATGATCTTTATGGCAGTAAACACAACATGCTGTTTCTGTCTCGGGGGGTGTTGTGGGTTTCTTTTTGTTTGCTTTGGATTTTTTCTTGACCAACCAAGATAGTGTGTGTGTTGCATGAATGACTATTGTATATGGCTGATAGTCTTTGGAAATGTAGTACTTACAGAATATTGTAAAAAACTAGTTTAGGTACTTGCACTGCCTTTGAGAAATGAAATTATTTTAGTTAGGTTTATGAACTCAGTGTGTTCAGAATACTCTGTGTCTTTAACTGTGGGAGCTGTTGAGCAGGACTTGGAGAAACCTCCGAACTCTGTCTAGTAAAGATACGTTGTAGAATGAAGTAAACTGATCAAGTAATCTGGCACTGCAGTACTTGCACTTCATACTTTTTTCCATAATCATGGTGTAGTAGAATGGAAATGGATAAATCCAGTAGGGAGCCCTCTAATTTTGACTTCCCCTCCCCCCCCCCCGCAAAACAGCTGTTAAAGCCAGCTGAATTTACCTAGGTGAGAGTGCCATTGTTGGTTATTTCATAGAATAGTTTGGGTTGGAAAGGACCTTAAGATCATTCAGTTCCAGCCCTACTGCCATCGGCAGGGACGCCTCACACGAGGGCATTTAAAAATGTATAGAGACTCCTAACTGCTAAGACTGCTAATATCTTCTGCACTTTGTTTACATGAAGAAGCAATAGCTAAGTAAGTTTAAACATAAATGCAGCCTACAATTTTAATCTACGATTTCTCTGTAGTTTTTTACTCAATGTTAAGCACATCTGCTTGTGGGTAGGTTTAATCCATTTTCAAAGTACCTTAAATCACATGTCATAAAACCACTTTTGTTGAAGAGAGGAACTGTTAACAAAGGGAGCTATTGTAGAATAAATATTATTGTAAATATTATATAAATATTATAGTTAAAGGCAGTCTTCTTTGAAGAGCTTCTCAGACCTAGGGAGAAATAAGGAAGGATCAAAATGTTCTGGGTCTAGAGGGATGTATAATGTGCTGCAACAAAAAAATTGAAGCAGCTTTTGAGTAAAGAGACACTGAAAAAATCATGATTCAGCAGATACTGATTGTAATTGATCCTGAGGTGTGTGTTGGTTTCCTCTGAAGTTCTGTGTGTAAGACTTTTTAAGGACTACATCTGTCCATGACAGATGAAAACATCTGGTTTTAAATTTATTACAGTGTACACAGCTTCAAATAAGAAGAAGTGCTGCCAGTAAGAGAAAATGCAGAAAATATGCAAATCAAAGAACTGGTGGGGTTTTTTCCTCAAAGAAATGTGTTGTTTCACTGCATGTCTGTGTTTGGGAAAATGTGTTTATAATCCAAGTATACTTCTGAAAAGACATATCTGAATGTATGAATAGAAGCTTCATTTTGGAAGATACTGCTGTCTTTTTTACTTTGTAGCTACTGTTTCCTTTAAATACTTTACAATATTGATTTTTTAAATTTTGTAATAGATGTAACTTCTGTGGCAGAACTATGGTGGTCTAGGTATAAAATTTTGATGAAATAATAAAATCTGGTAGCACAGGCAGTAATTTTATAACAACCAATAGTAGATAGTACTCCACACATGTAAAAGTGTTAATAGTGCTAATTCTAGTTTAGAAGCTTAAATTTGCAGTTTTATATAAATAAGGAAAACCCCAAAGCTTACCTCAAAAGCCATGCAAACAAACTCTGCATAAAAATATTGTACATCATACAGTAACTTTCAGAAAGCAAAACACGCCAGTGCTGAAAAGCTTCCTTGCTTTTTAGTTTGTTTATCCTCTGTGGTTAAAGTGCTGACCATCGAATTGTAGCTGGATTGCCAAGATAACCCTCAGCAGAATTTTCTAAATTAATAGATTTCCTTAATACTGAAGTTGTTTAATAATGAGATGAGAAACAGGCCTTTTTCAGGACAGACCAGCTTTTAATATTCCAAAGTCATTCTAATTGTCACTGCTCTTATCTTACAGGGAAACCTGCAGATACATCAAGTTCATGTGGGTCAAGATGGGCAGGTAGGAACATAACTGGGTTTTAAGCATAATCTTTGAAATTAATGCTGCAGTTGGAATGATCTCACATTATTTGTGACTGGTTTAAAGAGCAAAATCTGTTCCGGTCTTTCTGCTTTAATAAACAATTTGCATAATGATAAAACATAAGCTAAGTACTTTGTCCATGAATTCAAAGTATTTGCCCAAGGTTATTTCATTTTCATTACTCCTGTAAGATGCTTTTATCCCTGCAGTTTATACCTTCTTGTCTTTGGCCTTTTCACTCTCACATCTACTAACTGGATTGTTTAGATTGTGTACAGTATGTTCTTTTCCTGTTACCAACTGTCACTATGGCCAGATGTGGGCTGCAATCTGTGCTAACCAAAGAACATTTATTGCTGAGGTTTAAGCAGATATTTTTTTCATTATATGGCTGTCTTGGGAGGAACAGATCTTTCATACCTGCTTTAGTTCTTTTTGATAAGATGGCTTTATTAGGTTCTTGTGCATACATGAGGTAAGAAAAAGAAGCTTTTACTTCAAGTGATGAGTCAATAAGTGATTAAATTAGCAGAATTTCCATGTCAGGTGTCAGCAAAATTCCTGACATTTGATCTCAGTCACACTTTGCTAAATGTTGAGCTATATTAAAATACCCACAGCACAAAAATATTCCTGTAAGAAGCTTTCTAGCCAGGCCACTTGAATAAATGTGTTTTGAATTTTTTTTTGTTCCTGTTGAATATTAATAAGTTGTGAGACATATGGCTAGAACGTGAATATTGCCCTGAAGTGAAGTGGCTTGCATCATAAAGTTTCTTGAACTCAAAGGCTTTGAGAAGCTACCAGTACTCTGAACTTCTGACCACATACAGTATTCACATAGGGCAGCAATATGATTTGTATGAAAAAAATAAAACCCCCAACATTTTAAATATTCTTTAGTGAGACTTTAATCAGGAATACTTTTACAGAAGTGACGCTGGGAAAGGTGATATTATTTGGAGACATGTCAGAACCTTTGTTTGAGTACTTACTGTTATTTTTTCCTGCTTTGTGAAATACTGCTGTCCAAATATCTTCTTTAAAGACTAATGTTGGATGATGGTATGCCACTCTGACATGTAGATTAAGTTACTTTTCAAAAAATATTATAGCCTAGCACCTTTATATAGATATTCCTAGCAAGTATCCACAAATTTCATCTTTCTTAAGCTACATTGCTGGGTTCTATTTAAGATGTTTTGAGTTCGTGCTGGCTATAAGTGAAATGTTTGGACCACTATATTTTCCTGAGCCCTCTGTTTTAGGCAGGAGAGGCAAATTCTGTCATAAAACAGCAGCATTCAGCTAAGTCTCATGCTAAAGTAGTCATGAAGTAAGAAACGTAAACTCTAGAGGAGTAAAAAACTTCCACACTCTAAATGTCTGTAACGGAGTTTTGCTGTTTGTCTGAGCAGCTGCATTAGTACGTGTAGAATAAGGCTACTCTGGAAGAAAGGTTTTCTACAAGTACATGTTTATAAATGTGTGTATGCACATTTCTCTGCATATATATAGAACATGGTATGTATTGAGGTGTGTGAGAGTACAAGATAGGGAAGAACAGCATGATTTAATCTTTTTGTTGTTGATTTCAACAACAGCAGCAACATCACTTTATCTGTAAAAAGGCATCGGTACTATGACACAGTACATTCTTGTATACATACCATGTATATGTACTATGTGTATGTCATATTTGACATCTTGCTTCTACCCAAGTGGTTGTGGCTGCACACATGTGTGTAATAAATCACTTCAGCATCCAGTTTTTTGTTTTTTAACTGACTGTACTCTGGGCCCTGCTTTTAAACTTCCCATGAAAACAAGCAGTGAAGTGCTGGGGTGGTTTTAGTTCACACCTTCAGTTGTGTTTTGGTGCAGAAAAGTAGCTGCTGCCTCTTGAGCATCAACAGGAGTTGTCACACTTCAACCGGAATCTCTGCAAATCCCCAGGAACCCTGAAGCTCCTCCAGAAGTATTTGCTGCTCAACTGTTTTCCAGTGGAGCAAAAAAATAGGAGGAAGCAAATATTTAGGGGATTTTTATCTCCATTCTGCATTAATTTTGAACCCTTCATCAGCAGTTTAAGCCACGTGGGCCTGTTTTGCACTGAAGTGGATGAGTAGCACTCACATGATTCCTTACAACAGCTCCTTGTGTCTGTTAACATGAGGGGGTAGAGGGAAGCCTCTTGCCTCAGTTGTTTGCTGCTCATCAGCTGATCTGTGCTAAGCTACCATTTTTTGAGCCATTAGCTCATAAAAGTTGCAAGGAAAAGTGAGTTAAACTAAACTGTGTTTGTGGTTTAAGAATGGAAGTTGAAACTAACACATTTTCTTTGGCACTTATAGTGGGATAAGAGCACAAAAACTTGTCATATGATATGGTTCAGTGGTAATGTAAGTCATAACAATCCAGTAGCTTGCAATTGTCTGTACATGACCTGTGAGCAAGGAGGCTTCTGCAGTTTTCCCACCTGTCCGTTACTTTTCAGGAGAGTGGCTTTTTCTTCCATGTTTTGAACTCTAATACATGCTGCCAAAGGGACACTGAAGAATATTGATAAGTGAATAATGTGGCACTTCTGTTATTAAATGTTTTTAGCTGACGCTAATGGTAATAGATTTTAGCTTGGCTACCAGATAGTCCCTCTGAAAATTCATCATTTGCTGCTGTTCTCCATCTGTTGCTGTATGCTTCACAGATGTTGGGTAATCTCTCAGTTCAGGTGTGGCTTAGTACTGCCACCTGATGCAGGCTTTCAATCTGAATCACAAGTGAAAGGTTTACAAAAGCTGGGGATGCAAGGCATATGTTAGCTTCGTATAAACTAAAGCATAAAATGGCAGAAATCTGCTGTGAAATTTTATCAATAAAATTTCCAAGGTGAATAAATGTTTTAAGCTTTGTAGCAGTAGTAATAAATACCAGCTTTCCTGCAGAATGCTGCCAGTTGTTGATTTTAACTTCTTTTTCACTTTCTTGAGTTGTCTATCCAGGTAGTTGCACTGAATGTAGATTTTGTTTTCCTGGCATCATTGTTCGTGGAACTAATAAAATAATGCCAAAAAGAATGCTGTCTACCTACACATGTGTTCTGTTAGCTGAAAGTTTCATATTTCGGTGCATGTTTAATAAAAATACCGAACTGCAAAAATAATTAGAATTCCTATTAACTTACACTTGAAGCCTCAGACCAGCGGGGTTTTTTTCAACTTTGCATTTTATACTCATGATTACCGGAAGATTTCTAATTTGTGTTTCTTTCCTCTGATTGCTTTTCTCTCTGACTCCATCCTTTTCACTCTTCGAGCGTAAATGTTCCTTATCCCAGGAGGCATCCCATGTGTGTCCTGCACAAGCTGACATAGTACCACAGTGTTCAGAAGTATAGGTGGGGTTTAATGAAGTGGAACAGTTTCAGTAGTTTGACAGTCCTTGATATTCTGCATTTTGGACATTCCATTTTGTATGTCCTCACAAGCCAGTGTTTCTCCAATTTAGAAATTAATTAAAATGACACCAGACAGATGGTCTTCAGCTAATAGCCTTAGTTCTTAAATTAAGACGTTAATGCACTTTAACATCTAAAATATGATTATATGTATTCTTGGAGAGCTGGCAATTTGTTCTGCTCCATGAATGAAAAATTAATAAGTGTAGCAGCATTTAGTTCACTTAGTATCTGCAGGTAAGTGGAAGAAGCAGGAGAATCCAGAGCAAACAGTATGTATGATAGGTTTAGCAGCAAAAAACTAGACAGTGAAAATTGCTTTTGTATTAATTAGTCTTCTTACTGCGTGCATAAAACCAAATTCTGTGTGCAAATAAACATGCAGAGTTGCTCTTCTACATAAGGAACTTGACATCTTACATATCTGTAGTCATAGTCTCTTGCAGATTAAGTTTGTAATCAGTTGTGTGGTGAGACCCATCCATAACTGTAGAATTGCGTATATGTAGAGAGAGGGGATCACATTAATAAAACATTTTCCTGGTGCTTATTGAGGTATTTGGATGGAGCAGTGATTGCATTGTCTTTTTCTGAACCTTTACTTTGACCTTGCTGCTATGAACTTTATGGCAGCTCTGGGGTCTGAGAGAGTTCAGATGCAGGGCTGTTGGGGTAGGTCACCATGTGAGCTTTTACAAAAGCATCCTTGTAATGTGTAATGATCGCATGAGAGTAAATGAATCCATGATAGGAAAATACATTCTTGGAAAACTGCTGTAGTGATGGTGAAAATAGGACAGACTCGAGTGCTGCCTGGTAGCAGCTAGCTGCCATTTGGCCTGAAGGGTTAGAATATAGACATATGTGAGAAATAGATCAGTGAGACATTGTCTTTAATGTCCTCCGGAGGAGTATGAATCTGATGTCTCATTCAGATCTTTTTTCAGTACACGTAGTACAGTCTGTAATGCAGCACAGGAGGAGATGTGAGCTTATCACCTATGTTTGAAACATCTGTCCACTTTCTGGGCTTTATGAAGCTTTTATGAAGCAAAGGGAAAGCTGTTAAATCTTGGAGGAATGGAAAAGGGTGAGAAATAGTTCCAAATGTTAAGGGGGGGAAATCCTATTCTAGTAATTTCATGTAATATTCAATGAATCTTATTTGTGAATGGATCAAACTAAATGAAAATACATTGGCTTGTGAAGGAAATTATTAAAAAACACATGGGATGGTCTTAAACCAACTCTGTTAACATCTGGGTTTTGTATTTTTTTACCCCCCGGTCAGTAGTGAGATAGTCACGCCTTGCTTTTCAGTGGGGGTACCTCATGTGTTAAAGGTCCAGTTTAATCCATGACGTGAGCACGATTTTCAGTTGTACAAACAAAATGTGTTGGCATATGAGCTCAGCTTTGCTCACTTATGCATTTTTGCAGATGTCATTTTATTGGGAAAGAAACAGCTTTATGTATTTTCTGAATATTCGTTTTAATTCCCTATCCTAAGCCTTTGGAATAAACACTGCAGTTTCTATCAATGTTAACAACCTCAATAATAATGCATTGCCCAAAACAGAGGAAAGAACAGTCTTCCACAGGTCTTAATTTTCTTGTAATGCAGCTAATTAAAAAGTTATAGATTTAAAAATACAAAAATTGTTTATTCAAGTTCCTCGGTCAAGCATTAATTCAGTGTAGGAGTTTTTATCCTGTCCCTGATTTCTAAGCAGTAGAGGGCAGTAGCAGTAAGACGATTGTCAGTAACTTTCTCCGCGAAAGCTTCAAGAAATGAGGAGGAAATTTGAAGTGCGATAAATGTGCTGCTCCGACATCACCCTTGTAAACTGTCATACCTTGGAGACAGAGACACATTCACAGCGTGAGTCTTTGTGCATGCATTGCTGACATGGGGGCTGTGTGCATGCGCGTGTGCTTGTGTGCAAAAAGGAAGACAACCGTAACTCCTGCACCAGCCGCTGTAGTCAGTTGAAAAGGGTTTTTCTTGTTTCAGCGTATCTGCTTTGAATAACAGTCACGGAGAAATAGCCAGGATTGTTAGAAGAAAACCAAGAAAATTAAAAGCCCGATTCAGTTCAACTGGAACTTAAAAACTGCTTGAATGGATTAGAAAAAAAAAAAGGATTATTTCTAACTGGTAGTTCTTTACTAATAGGTTGTACTAAAGTCTCACAGGTCTGCTCTATTTTTGTGAGCAAAAATGAAAAGAATCGTTTTGAAACAAAATGTGCTTTATGCAAATTTTATGTAGAAGCACAATATATTTATGGATGAAGATTGCTTAAAATACCTAAATGTGAGCATTTTACTGTTCTTTTTTTCTTGAGGGTATTCCTTCCTGCACTTTTTAATTGGCATTCCACAGGTGTTCTCCACTTTGAGTGTTCCTCAGAGTAGATCATCAAAACCACACACCATATTTTTAGTTCTGAAAACTTACTTTGCTAGAAAAAGTATTTTAGCAAATTAAAATTGAGAAATTTAATTTTAAAGCAGGAGAGTTTGCTAAAACATACAAATGTGTGTGGATTAAAAAAGCTTTGGGAAAAAAACCTTACTACTTAGGTGATCATGAAAACATCTCTGACATATGAAATATCTCTAGAAAAATTAAAATTTAATTTTCCCTGAGAAAATTAATTTAATTTAATTTTCTCTGAGAAAAGTAGTGGCATTTTGTGTTATTAAGATTCGGTAATTAGAAAAGGAGCTGCAGTAAACCATATTAGGTGTAACTTAATTGCGGAATTTAAATGCATTTGTAGAAGGTTTGCATCTACTTTGTGGCTACAGAGCAGGGCAAGACATAGACCAGTAGATAACAACTGATATCCAGTGGTCCTGGTTGCCATCACTCTGTGTAAGAGTTCTGAAACAAATCTGTGCTAATTGATTACTCTGGGTTGTTGTATTTGATGATAGAACAACAGGATTCTTCTACTTGGCTGTGAGGAGGCATATACTCTGGAAAAAGATAATCCTTCAACAGCAGTCAACGAAACATCACAGAAAAGGAGCAAAATGACAGAAGGGGAACCACTACTTATGAGAGATTCGTGGGACTTTCTTTGCAGTTACAGAATGCAGAACTAATTTGGATATTTTATTGAATGTGCCATATGGTTTTTAATATGTAACTTACACACTTTTGGGGACAATGCTGTGGTTTTGGAGCTCACTGAAAGTCAGCAGGCCTTGCTCTGTAAATGAGTTAGCAGTTCTGAGAAACACCTATGTTGCAAATCCAGGGGTTTGGTATTGTTCGGTAAGGCTTCAGTTCTGATGCAGTTATGGTGACAGGACCATTTGTTTCTATATCTGTACTACTGAGATGGGGGACCCTTCTTGGTCACTTGAAAGTGAGTGGACTTTAAATAATAATGAGAATATGGAGTGGTTCTTTGTGTCTAGATTTACTTCTGTCCCTGTTAATTATCTAAAATTTCAGAAACAAGTAATTGGGTGTTTGAGTTCCCTAATCAGCACAAAAAACTATACCAGATAATGAAAGCCTCTGTCATTGAAAAATAGGTTCAGTTTTTATTCTTAAGGTTTTAAATTTCAAAATGTGTAAAATACTTTGTTTTCCTTAAAGAATGGAAAACCTGAATATTGTGCTAGCACAATTTTTTTATTTTCTGTTACTTAACGAGTGATTAATAGTGGTTCAAAAAATACATTTTTTTTTCTTTTTAGATTTACAGTAGAAAAGGCAGGAGTCCTTTAATTTTTTTTTCTTCTAATTTTGGCAAGAGTTTTGTTGCATTGACCTGATCATGTCCAGTAGTTTTTAGTAACTTTTTTTTATTGCTAAAAGATATAATTATCTTCCTAAACTAAGATTTGTTTAAAGGGGGTGGAAAGGATGATGCTGGCAAACCTTGAGCAGTGTACAACAAAGGGTACCTAATTGCTGATACTTTTCCCAGCCTTCTTCACCTCGTTGAGATGAGTTTTTTTTTCCATTGTGGTGTTTCCCTGTTGCTCATTTATGGTGCATGCTGCTGTGAAGGCAGTAAAAAACTCTGTTGCAGCAGAGAGTCGGTATCAGATCCCTGCAGACATTATTGGGTCATAAGTTTCACTTACAAACTGTCTGCATTCAGTTTTCTTTCTGCAGTATTCTGTGCTAGAAGATACTGCTTTGTTTTCTGGAGAACCCAGTGATGTTCATGGCTGATACATCACGAAGCAGAGTATCCTGAACTAAGTCACAAAGAAAAACTTGTTTTCCAGCAGCATGGCCCATTCTCTGATGTAAATTGTTATTCTGGACTGCCATCAGTATTTCTACATTTTCCACTCTAAGACATGTTTATTACTACATTTTCTACTCCAAGATGTAGCAGGTATACATTGGTACTCACTTGAAGTAGTTTAGTTCTCCTGAAATTGCACTTTATTTCATTGTGATGGATAAATATTACCCCATTTCCTGAGTGCTTAGCAGGGACTTCTAAAGCCTCTGCCTCTTTTCCATATGTTATTTAAATGTACGTGGAGCAGTGGTAGAACAGGCAAGACAAAACGAGTCCTTCCCTTGATACATGCTGAAAATGTACCACTCTGGTTTTAAGGGGGTTTTGTTTGTTTGTATGAAGTAGTAGTGGCACCATTTCCCAACCTTTTCAATACTTAACTAAAATTAGCTGGCTGAATGTCATGCTGCTAAGGAAAAATAATATCTTAGATAAATTTACTTTCTTTGTTATCTCCAGCTATTGAAAATGATCTTTCATTGCTGGTTGCTGCTCCTGAATGCTGGGTTAACTTGGTTTCTTTTAATCAGCCTCGAGGTGGGACTGATTAAAACACTCTGCAGAAGTGGCAAGTATTTTTGCATTTTATTTTACCAGCTTTAAAGCAGCCTTTCTATCATGGTAAAATAGGAAGCAACGTCTTTGTTTAAGTTTGGGGTGGCACAGCCAGTAACTATTACACATCCGTGCCCTTAATGCGCAACTGAACTTATCTGCTGCATGGTGAAGTTTTCATCTAAATGTAATAGAGGGTAGAAAAAGTACTCCATGGTGCTTTTCAGATAAATGTATCCAAATAGTTTTTAGGTGATGGGAAAGGAAGGAAACAAGTAAGAAACAAACAAGCTTAACTGGGTTTATCAGCAGTGGAAGAAGGGAATTGCTGCTTTGGTGATAAAGCAAATATTAAGTCATTTTAGCATAGTTAAGGTTTGGAGTGTAGATATTTATATGTTGTACTCTCTCAAAGGTCATCAGTTGTTGTTAATCTTCGGTTTAAAATATGGACTTCGGAGATCATGGGCATGTCTGCCCTCTGCTCTCTGTCTCAGCTGAAGTTCACTAACACTCATGGGGTGCATAGGTCTGGTCAGAGGCCTATAAAGCCATTTTTACCAGTTGATAAAAAGACAGGCATCTTCAGTGTATAGCACTGCTTCAAAAATGCTGAACTTTCTTTTGAACTCCTCATTAGTAGCTTTGTGATTGTTATTTGTTGGCATCTGCTCTGCTTTTTTTATGTGAAGTCCTTGATCTTGTCTTCAGGCAGCTGTAATTGTGATGCCTTTAATTTTATTGTGTTAATATTTTATCACATCCAGGATCTTCATACAACATCTAAGAGATAACATATAAGAAAACTTGCAGTTGCCTTTCAAGTCAACTTCTTTTAAATTTTTCCCCATCTACTAATTATCATTAATTACCACCATCAACAGCCACACAGTATTTTGCCTTTTTCTTTTTTGGTCTTTTCAAATTTGGGACCCAGCCTACCTTTATATGCTGAAAATTAAAATAGAATAAAAAAATCTCTGTTGAAGGCAAAGTAGACAAAGTCTCCGGTAGCAAAATCTCATATTTATGGCATTTTTTTTGTAGCTTCAGCTTTTGGCATAGTGTGACAATAAGGAAATAGAGTCCCATTTATAACAGAGGATTCATATTTGACCCTACCTTCATGTTTCGTTTCAGTGACGCAGGTGAAGATTTGTTTTGGGAGCAAACAGTAAATTCCAGCAGATATTTGGCTGTAAGCGCATAATATAATGTCTGTGTTTTAAACATAGAGTTTTTCCCTTGCATTTCTCAAGATTTAGACATTATGTCACACAACTATTTTGGTCTTCTGTTCAGAAGCCCCAGGTCTCAACACGGTGTCTCTGTTACTAGCGTGTGGAGCCTTGCACTGTTACCTTCCTCACACCACAAACTGGATTGGTTTTCTTTGGCTTACTAATGAAAAGTAGTAAAATATACAGAGATACGTGAAAATCAGCCATTATTATAATAACGGTATCTTTTAGGATTCTTTTTTTCTCAGATCACTTGTTTCTGGTTGTAAAAGTATTCTGGCTGGTGGAAGGAATTAAAAAATTAGTAGAGGTGATTTGTTAATTACTTACAAATAGTACCTTTGATACTGTCCCTGTGTGACAAGAGTCCACAGAGTGATCTGTGGTGGCAGTAAAGCAAGAATGCTTAATGAACGTTTTGGAAAAGGATAATATTTTCTGTCATCTTTTCTTATTTTTCTCTAAAGAGGGTGGGTTGTTCCATTAAAATTCCATTCAAGCAGACAGGAGCATTTATAATGCTCCAAAGAATATGTTCTCTATTTTGGAGTATATTATGTTCTTTATTCACCCAAATCTTGTTTTAATATTGCTGTAAACTTAATAAGAAGAGATGAGATATGAAGTGATAATCTTTTAAATATAAGGAAAAACAATTTTCTCCACCTTCATAGAAGGCATAGGTCTAAGCTGTCTCTTATTACAGATTTTGGTAATAAAAATCTCTGCTTGTAGAATAGCAACCATCACAAAGCTATCTTGCTGTGCTAATCTGGAGAAATCATTTCTTTTTTGTTTTGTTTATTTTTTTTAGTGCTCTTCAGTTATGATTTTTCTCATCATGTGATATGAGCCCTGTCTTTATGCTGCAGATTTGCCCTTATCCCATCACTGTTCCACTTCATATGATCTAACAGTTCTGTGCTCAGTGATTATAAATATTAGGGAGGCCTCTAACATCGTGTGTGTTCAGAAATCACTGTCCCACATCCCAGATTTCAACTCAAGAAGGATTTGGGGAATCGTTGGTACAGTTGGGCCATCAATGTCAGTGATGGGTTGATACTGGATTCATTATACTGCAGATATCCTTGGCTGGATACCAACTACTTGCTGCTGGCAGACCCTGATGATTGCTTAGCTCTTCAACATGGAGAGATCCTGTTTCATCCTGTTGAAAAACATAATAAAGTGTGTGCACATATGTGTGTTGTCAGGTTACTAAATGGGAAGTAGAGGGTTCAGGCCTTTAACATAATTAATCTTTCCACTCTGTTAAGCACAACAGTAAATCTTGATGAGTTAAACCTGTTTCCAGATGTCTGTATTATCTGCTGAGGTTAAACGATCAGTGGGATTTTGTGGTGTTTCACAAACGGTGATCATGACTTCAGAAATCTTTTGTGACCAACTTAAATACCTGGAGGTGAGAAACAGCTCCCCTTTTTTGTCTCCTCTCCATTAAAGTAATTGCTTTTTGCCACTTTGGTCACAAAAGCTATGCCTTTTAAAAATTAAACCACAGGGCTTGACTGCAAATGCAGAATGACCTTATCTTTGTAGGAGAAAAAACTGATTTACACAGAGTTCTCAGGGCTTTTACAAGATAATGTTAAACATAGTAAGATTTGACCAGTTGATTTTCATGTCTGTTATTCATGTATTTAATCCTTCCCATAGTTTGAATATATTTCCAGTTCACTTTTCCAGAATCCTTAAAATATTTGAGACTAGCTAAGTGAATAAGAAATTGAAGAAGGATGGTCAAAAGCCCAATACTGTGATGTGTGTGCTGACCGGAACAAACTTTGGAGGATACGATATAGTTGAGTGTATTTTTTAATAGTTAATCTGTGTTTCTATTTTAAGTGCATACACTGAAAAAACCCACAAGATGATCACTTTATTGCTTGTTTCAGACGTTGAAATCCCACATCAACAGCACAGTTTTCATTTCTGATCTCAGATGCTGTTTTAATTAGCTGAAACATATTTACTTTATTTGAAGTACATCTATGTATTACTGTGAGTAACACTTGGAAACTATGTTTGGAAAATCATCCACTGTAGCTTGCTTAGCCATTTCTTTAGCGTTCTGTGAACAAAATTCTTCTTTGTGGAATAAGTACTTTAAAGTATAAGCTTGCTTCATTTTATTTGATACAGTGTGCTGGGATTAATGGTTGTGTGCTGGCTCTATCAATTATTCAGCTTGAGCTATCAGTTCCTGAATGATCTGGAAGCAAAAAGCAGTACTGCTTTACGCACAGATACTCTTTTTCTTTGATAGAGGCTCTGGGCTTGAGCTATGAATGAATCTGTTTCATAAGTTGCTGGGGTTTTTTTGGTTGTGTTTTGGTTGGATTTTTTTGTTTTGGTTTTGGTTTTTTTTTGGGAGGGTTGTTTTTTGTTTTGTTTTTTTTTTTCTTTTTTTTCTTTTTTCTTGTTCTATGGTTACAGCTATTTTTATTATGAAAAAATACTGATCAGTACTTCTAAATTCTAGAGCTGTGTTGTGAGATTTTGGTGGTTTTAGTTTTTTGTTTAGCAGAGAGCAGGTATTGCAGCATTTTGCATAAATAGCTGTGGGAAGATGATAGTGTGCAGTTCAAGGTAGGACATCATTTATGCTGTAAGTGTGGAGGAAGATGTCCTTGTAGAGAGGAGAAAGCCGTAAGATGCTCTGAGAAATGAATGACATTGTTCCAGCAGTGGCACAGTGACTTCTCTTGTTGACTTTGGCGGGATCATGTTTTCCTTCAACGTAAGACTGCCAGATGGTAAAATGAGTTGTAAGCATACGGAAAAGAGAATGTGTTCCAGTGCTGCATACATAGCTATGCCCAAAGGCCGTAGTTGGAGATAAAATGTTGACGTATGGTATTCCTTGTGTAAGTGTCGCACAGCATGTGCTAACGGGCTTCATTTTGGTGTGAACCCAGATTGTAAGTAAGCCTAAAGTAATGACTGCTCTGATACATATGCAGTACCAGAGAACAGGACGGTGATCCTCAAAATATGTGTAAAATACCAAATGAATTTACTTTTTGTTTATTTTTCATTGTCACTTGTGGTATGTTGGAGAGACACTATCCGAAACCTGAAGAAAGGAGTGATCAGTAAATCATCTGTTCTGTATTAAACAGAATGTGACTTACTCTTGCGTAATGGGAATGGAACTGTCAAAAACATTTGTCATTGGCCTAAGTCTTTTCCAGGCTATGCTAGCAGTTTTACCATTATTTGGAATCCATTTAGTCCAACACTGAACTCTTGACAACAGAGATCACTTGTGTTTCCTCACTGTATTGCATGGGCATTCATGTCAGTATATGCTTAAAAGCCTCAGACACAGGGAATAGATGCTACTTATTCCATGGAGACTTTCCAAATAAGATGGAAATCTGGGTTTGTGATTGTTATCTGGAATGGATAAATAATAGTTGAGAAAATCCAGGGTTTTGAATGATCGACCTAGAAATAGGTAGATGAAACTGTTCAGGGAGCTTTTTCTTCTGTTGTTTTAGAAAATACCATTATATAAGAACGTTTACTAGGTGCACTTGTAAATGTCTTAATCAGAAATGCTCCTTTTCTTTGTGAAAAGTGAATTTGGATCACTTGCTATGAAGAATAGCAATCTTGACGTACCACTATCTGGGACTTTCTGTAGTTACTTTATTGAAGGTACACAGATGCTTTAGTTTTCCATGCACTGAATAGTGTCTTTTTCATTATTACCGGGGACTGCTGCCAGACTTGATTTTTGGTTGGTTGGTTGTTTTTTTTTTTAGCAATCTGCCACCTTTCAATGAGTAAAATTTTATCTCACTGATGACAGTTTAGATTGAGACTTGGTTAGTGAAAAGTGAATGGCACCCTTACAAAGTGAACACATCTGAAATCAGAAATAGGCCCTCTTTTTCTGTGAAGGTATCTTGTTCTTCTGGATAGTATCACAACACATTTACTACCTGCAACACTACTAGAAGCCACAGTGAAACACTACTAGATTTTAACTGTCCTCATTGTACAGTAATTCCATATCACCTGATTTTCTGCAAAGCTCTGATGGAAACTGCAGCAAAGCTCAGGGTCAGAGGAGTGGAAGAATTCCTAGAATGTTGCAAAAGAGCTGACTGAGTGGACACCATTCCTGCTCTTAATCTCACCGCCCGCAGCAGGAATGTGTTAATGTCAGTCTCTTGTTTGCTGGAGCATTTCTCAATGCACAGTCATGCAACAGTGAACCGTTAGTGGAGTCGCTGCTTCATTAGCTCAGGTCAAGGCTCATGATTCCTGTGTGGTGTGGGAAGCTAGTGTCTAGTGTCTTCCACAGTGAAGTACCAGCATTCCATGCTTTTAACAGGGTTTTAATCTTATTCCTGTTCCATTGTATCAAACTAAGCCAGGTTGTTTCATAAGTATTTAGTTTGTTTTATGGGTTGTTTTGTATTTTTTTAACCCATTTGAAACATCAAGGATAGAATCATAGAATCAGCTAGATTGGAGAAGACTTTTAAGATTATCTAGGCCAACTTCTAAGTAGAAAAGCTTTTCCTTTCAGCCTCTAAAAATCTATATAAAATGAAAAATTGTAACAGTAGAATCATACTTCTCAGACTTTGCCAATACTGAGAGAGATTTTACCTTCCTCATAGTTTCTTTCTTTAACTGATATTTCCAGACAAATCTATAGTATTTTGTTCGTCTTCAAAATTTCCTGTAACAAAAAACTCACATCAGTTCAACTGTGGACTAATGTGTAGCTGTAAAAAAGGGAAGTAGAGTTCATAAAGAAAATCAATGCTATTTCAGTTATCTCCTTTTTGAATCTGTTATGCTTAGACCAGGGAAACACAACTAACAAGGTGGTTTCCCCAAGCTCCAATCCTTTAATAGCACATGGCATCCAGCAGCCCTTATTGCAAGCATTTGCAAACCTTAATGATGAAGAAGAAAACTTAAAAGTCACAGGCCTCAGCCACTGTGGTTAATTGGTTTGTTTTTATTAGTCAGACCTTGATGTCAGTACAAGAACTGACATTTTTTTTTATTTTTTAAATTCATACAAATGCCATATTAATTCCAAATGGTGAATATGTAGAGAATTGTATTTTCCATTTCAAGTAAAACGTTTTATTAAGATGATAAATTGATTTGTCATCTCTTTGCTCTTTTTCTGTAGTTACTATTAAAGCAGAAATTGATGCAAAATGTTTGACTGAAATAAAAATCTTTGCTTTTTTCAACCCAATTAAGTGCAAAAACCAAAAGCTAAACAGATCCCCAGACTTCCTCTTTCCTGATTTGGAAAGTTCTTCCTGTATTTGCTTCAGTGAGAAAAACAATATAATAAGTAGCAAAGACATATGGGAGTAAAAATACGCAAAAAAAACCCCCAACCAACCCAAACCCCCAAATCAACTTCATTTTGTGCTGTTCAGACCAAAAAGTGTCCAAACGAAATGTTTTTGTGAGGTAAAAAATAAAAGTCAAAATTATTATCTGTATTTTAAAAAATGGTAAAAAACCCCAGTCTGCTTTAGAGTCATCTTTTTAAAGAGTATGAACTTGCAGAGTAATAATAGTGATAACTGTCCCCTGTGTGGCTGTGATGGATTTAGGTTTCTGGTCCATTAAGTTTCACAGCTCATGTGACACTATCTGCCGATAGCATCTTATTGGAAGGAAGGATTCATGCCATGCTGTATAAGCCGCAAGAGCGTGTGTTTAAAAGAAGTCATCTGTGTTTAAATATTACTAATGTATGTGGTCTTTCTTCCTGTGAAACAAAGATTAAGTGCACATGCAGGTTTGCTCAAGTGAGTAGCCTGTGTAGCTCAGTTGCAGGTGCTGGGGAAGTTGAATTGAAACCCTGGAAGATTGTAGGAGTGAGTTGTGACAGTGCCCAGCATGATGCTGCAGCCTCAAGTTTGTGATGCATTCTTAGAGAAAGTGACTTTGAAATTACACTTTTTTTATTTCGTACCTGTAATTGTTATGGACAATGATTTAGGTTTGTAGCTGAAAAGAGAATTGTTTTGAGAATAGCTACTTTAAAAAGGGAAAAAAAATTGGAGGAACAATTCCTATGTGCCTCTTGGTGAAGCCTGTGATTGGAATACTGTTGGGGAATGATAGTGTCGCAGTCAGTGCAGCACTTAAAATTACAAACAAACTTAACATTATTTTCTCTGCCCAATAGACGCTGTGAAGAATTAAAAGAACAGTTTAAAGGTGGAATTTTGTAGCTGTGGGCTTTCACAGAAACACTGTTTATGCTTTAAAGGGAGTCTGTTGTTGAACGAAAATATTTTGTTTCAATGGACAAAGTTTTACAATCTAATAATAAAAAAGAGCTATAGGGCAAGGTTAACAACAGAGTGGGATTCTGGAGTATTGTAACTGTATTCCTCAGGAACATAAATTATTGTGTCTGGGATATTTTTCCGAGCACAGCAAACCAGGCTTTTCCAGCATTGTTGTGAAACTTCCCCTGAGGTGTGGATGCATCATAGTTGAGACCAGCCCTCATTACTGATTAAAGAAAATTGTGCTCCCCCCAATAGAAAATATATAGGAAATATGTAATACACACATATATATTTTTATATATACGAGTATAAGAGAATTGCACCTATGTCATTTGGATAGCAAAGAAGTTTGTCGGCATGTAGAAGTTCACAGCATAGCTGGGTTTGTTTTGATGCTAAATGTAGTCAGCGCTTCATTTCTTGAGATTTTTCTGTGTTAATGTTCTTCATCTTCGTCTGTGTTGGTGGGTCACTAGTCAAAATTTCTTCTAAAATGTCTGTTTTAAATTATGGAAGAGCTGGAACGTGTCTTTTGAGCTAGAATGTTCCATTGTAGCCTCAAAAATAGAAAAGCTGAACAGTGAACTCAATGAAATGGAGGACCCAGATGATTTTTTAATGCGGTTGATATTAGATGTATCCCCTTAAAAAAGCACAGGCCTTATTTTTGTATTTTGGAATCAGTGTGCTAGGTCACAAAGTAGACTTTCTCTACTCCTACATTTTATATACCGTAGTCATCCATATGTCTAATCAGGGGGGTGTTTCTCCCTCAGGGTGAACTTTGGCATCTTTGTAGTTGCTCCAGGAAAAGTTTGTCTCCTTAAAAATCTTCTTATTTTGGCTGTGCTTTGGTTTCCACTGGTCTCTGTTCTCATAGGCCCCTCAAAGGCTGCCTTCCTGGCTCCTGACTGCCCTGACATTCCTTCTTGGTTGTTCTTTCTGCTGAAACATCAGGAAAATAGTGCTAGTGCTTTTGAAGTATGCTCATGCCGCTTTTGTGTAACTACTTTCAAAGATCTTAGCCTTCCTCAAATTCGAAGGTATTTGGGCAACTCAGTCTCTTGGGTTCTGTAGTGATTGCCAGGTAAAACTTAAGTGGCTTGATCACTGTCAGGCTTCCAGCTCTTTTATCCCAGTGCAGGCATGATGTTCTGGCACACCACCATAAATGTGATCTCAAATTATGACTTCATCTAAAAATCACAATGTTTGAGAAGTAGTTGAGATCAGAAAATACAAGGCAGCGCCACTGGTGGGTTTTCTTTTCTTCTCATTTACTGCATGGTGGTTTGGTATTCCTGCATTAGTGTCATTTCAGTTGAGTTGCTTGAGGCTGCTTTCCTCATCTTCCTATGAAAACAGGCTGAGAGCTGTGCTTTTTTAGCCTAGAGAAGAGAAGCCTCTGAAGAAACCTTAGAGCAGCTCCAGTGCCTAAAGGTGTTACAAGAAACCTGGAGAGGGGCTTTGGACAAGGGCCTATAGGGACAGGACAAGGAGAATGGCTTTAACCTGCCAGAGGGGAGACTGAAATGAGCTCTTAGGCAGAAGCTCTTCCCTGTGAGGGTGCTGAGGTGCTGGCACAGGGTGCCCAGAGAGCCTGTGGCTGCCCCATCCCTGACAGTGTTCAAGGCCAGGTTGGATGGAGCTTGGAGGAGCATGAAGTAGTGGATGCGCTTTAAAGTCTTTTCCAATCCAAGCCATTCCAGGGTTCTACAATCAATATAATATTTTAAATTATAAATCAGTCCTTCCCATGTTATGTTATATAGTCAGTCCTTCTCCACAGCCTTTCTTTGTATCAGTGTGACAGCTCTAAAAATACTTATTTCAGGAAAACACTCAATTGTGCCAGGCAATCATGCTGTCTTTAGGGAGGTGCAATGTTGGGGCAGCTCCTTTAAAAGCTGAGTTTTTAGGACAAAATACATGCAGAGTTTTGTGAGGGTTATGTTATTATTTTGCATAGCCAACTTGGAACAGGATAGATAATTAAAACCAACACAAATGTGCACATGAAATCTTTAAAAAAAATCTCATGTGATGAAGAGCAGAGGATGTAAAATACGTATCGGAGTTGGAATTTTCTACGTGTACAGGAAAGTTTAAATAACAATGAATTGAGCACAACTGAAAGGAAAACAGTTGTACAGTAATAGCTAGTTTTGACACTGGAGACACTTAACAATTTTCCTTTATTATGAAGGGGAAAGGTATCTGTGAAAATGAGTTGAAGAAATTGGAATAGTGCTGCAGTCCAGTAAGATTTGAGATACAGGAAGGAGATGCATCTTTAACTCGTAAAACAGAAGGTGCTGAAAATGGTTGAAATTGGAATAAGCCCTGTGACTAATCAAAGTTTCAAGAACCATTTTTTTTTTATTTAGAAACAGTAAAAAAATCCTTCAATGATAAGAGATCAGACTCTGATAACAAAGATGGAAGAGCTTCAGAAGCAAAATGCTTTCTAAACCAGTAGAATTTGTCCATCAAAGGAAGACCACTCAGTCTTGTGGTACCAACTATGGCTATACCTCTGCTGGTGTTGGCATGGGGAAGAACACAAAATAGTGCAGGAGGCAGGACCTGGAGCTACAAACTGCAGGAATCATGGAGCTGAAGTCCAGCAGAAATATGTTTAAATATTTTATTTTGTTTAATGTAGCAGCTCTGCCTCTTCATGAGGACAGGAGGGTCATAACAATAGCCTGTAAAAAAGCATAGTTATATTTTCACTTACATTTTAACCTTTTTGAAAGAGGCAGTTTTCTCAGACTGTCGTTTGAGTTCAGTTGAACACCAGAGATGCTCTGCGGACAATTACAGCATGGTTTTGATAGCATGGAAGAGTGGTGGCCAATAGACAGCCCAGGGGGACAATTTGGCCTGCCAGAAGTATTTATTGACTGGATGCATGGTTGTTGTAGCAGTCTTGTCTGTATTCATAGGCTGGAAAAATCACTTTGGAGTCTCAGCAGCACAGTCACTACATTTGGTTGTGTACTCAGCTGGGAGGAAAGGCAATATATAATATGCTGGAGTTCATCTGGCTTATGGTCAATGGAGCTTTAGTACTGGAAAGGGCCCCATGGAGAAGGCAGAAGATGACATGTGGCTTGACGCTGAGGTATTCAGGTTGTGGGTCAGTTTGTGCACTGGGGAAGGACTGGGAGCAGAAGAGGGGAGTGCAATGACCGTGGAGGTAGGGTGAGTCTGGGACAGAAGAAAGAGTGAGGGCAGAGAAGGAATGAAGAAGCACTGCTGTTTGGGGTTTCTCAGCATGCGGCTTGTGTTGGGTTGGACAGTTCCTGGGCTAGTAGGTGCAGAAGAGGAGTGGGAACTGTGAGTGTCTGGAGTAGTGTCTTTCAGAAGTAGTACAGCTGAGTTTGAAAAGAGAGACAAGAAAGAGACCTCAGTGTAGAGTGTCGGATCCATGTAAAGTCAGTGCAGTAGATGTAGCTATCATTGCTATGCTGTCCTAGAGAGACTAGGAGGTACGGAGGAGATTCCTATGTGTGAAATGATCTGAATCATCAGCCTAAGGATGCTGATGGGTAAAGATAACTGATGGACTTGATTGTAAATCCGCAAATTCTGCACCCAAGCCCCAAAACATAGGAAGCCCCAGGATGGTGACAGTACCAAAGTGACTTCAACTTTCTGATTTCATACACTTCTTTTACCTCTGTGTTATCAGGATTAAAGCTCAGGGACTGGTATTTGTAGTTCCTAAAAAAATGATAATGCACCAGTGCAGCGAAAAGAGGAGGCGGTTTTGGCTTTAATACAGTGATGTGAAAAGTTCTTGTGGTTTGTCTTTGCGACGCCAGCTGACCATCAGCCACTCGCTGGTATTGCCAAATAGAGCAAATGGGTGATATCCCACTAGAATATTGAGATTGCTGTTTTGACTGCAAATATAGATTAGCCAATGGAACACAAAAACTATCAGACATTTTATGTTTGCAGACATTGTTTCTGGAGCTTTTGCCAAAGCACAGTGGAACAGAGACCAGAGTTAAATTTAGTACATGTCAACCTGATCAAAACCAACTCTACACAAACAAAGCTTGTCGGGATTCGGACGCAATATGGCCTGCATTTGCCAGAGCTACCACAGAGAATGGGATCTTGCAGAAAATACTTAAAAGTTACTACAGCAGGAGGCTTGAGGCAGCAGGACTCCATTGTCAGTGTGTGAATTCGGTAGGCCTGGTAATGACTAGAAGAGATCATATTTAAGGGAGCAAACTGGGGTTTTCATTGTTTTGTTCAAAACAAGTGTTTAAAAAGATACGCTGTGACTGTTCATTCTTTTCTATTTGTTTTAATCCAGGATTTTACAGTAGCCTTTAAAAACCTTACAAACCAATCTGTGTTGTATACTGTTAAATTGCAGAATTTAACACTGTTGAGTATCAGTGAAGTATTGAGTATCACCTTTTGACTTTTTGTCCAGCAGGAGAATGCAAACAAGTATTCCTAAACTGCATGGAAAGTGATGTCTGAAAGACTTGGGCCGGAAGGTCTGATGAGACTAACATTAATAATGTTTTTGGTTTTGTCTTATGAAAATGACACTGTGTGGATCTGCAGTGGGAGAGAATGTTTAAAAGGGGCAGGGATGGCTCATTATGTTATTCTGTGGTTGTGTGTGAGTTGGCCCAGCTAGACACAGTGTACAGTAGCAGAAGAAATATATGCAGATTCCAGGAGGAAAGAAGGTGCCAGTAAACATTTCAAGCAGGAGGGGGCTATAGGAAAAAATCATGAATGCCAAGGTCAGGAACATGTGAGCAAGCCCTATCACCTTGGTGGTACGGTACTTTGGGGGAGCCCAGAAGGTTCCAGCAGTGGTACAGAGAGCATTTTCCTAACTGAACCAGAAGATTTCCTAATAACCACAAGGTTGGCTGCAAATATTTTATGTTATGTTAATCTTGGTCTTTAAATTTTTTAATGTGTTTCTAAGGTCTGACTTGGAAGGGGGATATGATGTTAGGACTTGTAAGAGCTGAGCTACCCTGATCTGGAGTGTGGGCAAGGTGGTGTGAAATACTTGCTGCCTGTACACAGCTAGTTGGAGCAAAAGGCCTGGTGAAGCCATGCTTCAGCAAGTGTTTCAGCACAAATCCGCCACACAGGGCCAGATTGTTCCAGCCCCTTAATTTTTTCTCTTGAGCTGATCTTTTAATTTAGGAGAAATAAACTATTCCAGGTGTGTAGAACAACCTGTGTTATCTTGGCACCTTTTCCCTTTGAGTGCTGCCTGTCTGTGTATCATCAGCAGGAGAAGATGATAAATATCGAGTTCTTGCAGCTTTCATCTCTTCCTTTTGAAGAGATGAATCTGTTGCTAAATGTTTTCACTTTTTTTGTGTCAATTAATACTATGAGGCTGTTCTTAGAGTAACATCAGACAGCTTTTATCTCTTGGATCTTTAGGGAAGTGCTTGTGTATCAGTGTTTACGCGGAATTGTCTTCACAACAGTCTGTGTATTATCTCTAAAACAGATTTTGTTCATTAAGCCTTTTGCCTTTTTCAACCACAGAACTGATCAGAACATGAAGTGTTTCACAACAGAGTAAACAAAGGCAAGCTGATGGTCACAAGTATCCGACATATTCTCCCAGGCAGGCTGGGAAGCACTGGCGTCACGTTCTTGTCATTGCTGTGGCTTTTAATTCCCATTGCTTGTAGGCTCATTGGAGGAGGCAGGGTGAGGATGGAAGATACCATAAATTTCTCAGCATTTAAACTTGGGCAGTGTGAATCATTTCTTTCTTGGAATAACTTTAATAGAAAACTACAATCCAACCTGATGAGAAAAACGTGCAAAACCTTTTTTTTCCCTTTTCAGATGTTGGTTTGGTTTTGGGTTTTTTTTTCCAAAACTATTTTTATCATGAATGCATGAGCACTTTGAGAAACATAAGAAACTCATGAGTTGTAACACTTACAGAATTAGAGCACTATAAAGAAGTAGTTTGTTAGGAGTGGGTTTTTAAGGAGCAGTAGTATTCCAGACAATTAGAAAAGAAAATTATTTGTGTCTGGGATAGTTTGCTTTAGATTTTAAACAATTTCTGCTGCTTGTGGGGGGTTAGAAATTGGTTGGATTTTCTTCTGAAGTGATGTAATGTCACTTCTAATTTATTTTGCAGCCCCATCAGGTGTCAGAAGCATAAAAGAGCTTTTATCTTGCAGAGGCAATGCCAAAAGCATATAAAAGTTTTCAGTAATTCCTTGGTTTTACAAGAAGCAGTGGATTATACTCACTTGAATCTTACTCAGTTACTGTGTCATTCTTCGGATGTTTTATCTTGATGATTTCAAAATACTGAACAAGTGAAAACCAACCAGCAGCTCAGCGAAGATCAATTTAGTGACTCCCATTCCTAAAGGAAATATTGACGTACTTTGTTGGTTTAGGACTTGAATTTATAGTTCCTGGGGATGTAGTCCATTCCTTAATGTCATGTAATCTGTTTAGTGCTGGACAGAAAGCCAAAGCTACTCCTTCTCAAATGGCGTGTCTGCTATTGCTAAGTGTAACTAGAAAAAGTGCCTTTGCTCTTGGTATGGAGGAATTTATGAAAAGTGTGAGACTATTGCTGCGTTACGAAGCTCCTTAATATGTAGTGGTTTATTGTCATAACAGCTGAGTCCAAAAAGCTCACACACTAAACATGGCATCATGCAACATTTAGTCCCATCATAGAGTGAGGGTTCTCTCTTTGCATAGCCAGTGTTCGGAAGCTTCTCTTTGTGTTTCCCCCCTTGGTGCGAGTGTGAAAAGAGTTAACAAAGACATACCTTGGATCTGCCTCATGATTCTGAAATTTTTGTCTTATAAATGATTACTGTGTTCTTAATAGAACTTGAATTAATTTTGCTATTCATTCTAACAAGTCAAAAGAATGGGTGCAGAACCCTTCATTTCTAGTAACTTGACATTAAAAACATGTCTAACCTCGTGTAACCAACACTTATGCTGCTCTACCCTGAATGCCTGGGCTTCATTTTTACTTCTAATGCTGAATTGACAGATTGACAGATAATAATCAGGAAGTTGTTCATCTGAATGCTGCTTCTTTTTGAATGCATTTTTTACCATCTCTGTATGTGTCCAGAAACACAAGATTATCCACTGGTTTTGATGTGGTAGTGAAAAGGCAGTTTGGGATTATCCAACACCAGTTTAGTCTGGCCCAAGGATGCACAACTGTGATTATAGTCACTTGTGCTGTTCTCGTGGCTGTCACCCATGGCATGCAGCTCTCGTGTGGCGTCTCAGGTTGCCCAATACAAAACGCACTGCAGCAATGGAACTTGGCAGAAGCAAACCTTGAAGTGTGTCTTCCCTGCATCATTACACTTTTAGGGCACCTTGAGCTGTTTAGGAAAGGTTGGAAAATATTTTATGTAGTAGTTAATGAGGACCAAAGAAAATGGAGCAAGAATTCCATTTGATTTGTAGATTTACAAGGAGTTCCTGCATGATCTTCTACTCTGCAGCAACAGACACTTGAGAGGCAAAATCTCATCTTTACTGATGAGACTTGGTTAAATGTCAGTTGAAAAACTTTTGTATTTATCCATTGAGGAAGGAGCTTTTAAAAACTTCCATGAAGGAATTCAGATAAGTAGTTTCTTAAATTAAAATGTTTACGGGGCCAAGCTCTAGTTGTTATAACATCTTCGACTTCTGTAGGTTCTCTGCTTCTTACGTAACCTCCTTTAAGATATTTAGCAATTAGGCCATACTGATAAAGCTCTGTGCTTTTATCTCACTTCTTCTCTGTAGCTTAGAGGAAATAATTTGTGCATTATACTGGGGATAAGAGCTAGAAAGTGTGAAATCTGATCCCAGTTCTTCCACTTGGTGACCTATGGGAAATTGGTTCACCACATTGTTTCAGTTTTCTTGCCTGTGTGATAGGTAAATGCTAGACTCATCTGTCTTACAAGGTGTTCTGCAGCTGTTTAAGTACTTAAAAACAATACCAAACCTTTAATAAGCTCCTCTATGTGTGATTTTTATTGAAGTAAAATAAAAATTAGGTTATCTGGAGCTTTCAATAATCATGAATTTCAGATTAACTGTGAAATCTTTCTGCTTGAAATCAGTGCATCCCACTTGCTTGGAAAGATTTTTCTATTCCATTATTCATTACAGGGGCCTTAAAATTATACTCCAGTGACAAAGCCTCTATTTATTTTTCGACAATTGGCATCTACTTCTGGCTGACCTATAATGTTTCTTTGATGACAGTGTCTGTGATCCAGCTGGGTTTGCTGAATGGTTGAATAAACAAAGACAGATAGTAAAATGTGGGAAAGAAAAGGCTATTTTTATTATATTAGAGAATTTGTCCAGCCAAATCCGTGTCTGATTCTAAATGTCGTATCTGCAACACTATACTTCAGTCAAGCGTCTTCGTGGTCTGCATCGTATCTCTGGAATTTTATCATTATTGGATTTCAAGGTTATGAGAAGTCTAAGATCACAAAGTTCAGAATGGAGGTGATTCATGGGGAAAAAAAGGCAATCAGTTTGTTATCCAGCCTCTTCCTTCCTGAAGTATGTAAGTTAAATACATGGAAGTAAGAGGATTAATCTAAGCTTGTTGTTTTCTCCCTTACTGTTTTTCCCACTGTTTTCTTCTTTACTGCCCATTTATGTTGTATTGTAACAGCTTAAAAATCAACTTAATGTTCAGATGATAACGCTGCCTAGAGGCAAAGAACTCCAGGTAGTAGAATAAACAGAAATCTCTTGTTTTGACTAAAATCAAAAGGGTATTTCACTAGACAGCATCATGATCTGAATTTCTGTCTCTTGTTTAAAAAGAAGAGCCTAAACCAGATACTGGTCACCATGCAAGGTGTCAGGGGGCAAAATATGGCCATGATTCAAGTTTCTCTGTAAATTCAAGGGAATTTTATGTGAGACTTAAAACCAAGTGTCAAATAACTTTCTTGCATGTATTTTAATTTCTACTTTACAAATAGTAGGTAGTGATGAAAAGAACATGCTAATACTGTAGTTCTGACATCTCAGTTTTTAGAGCCTTAGTTAGAATGCAGCTCATGGCAACTTCAAACTAGAGCTGCTGGCAGAGAAGGAGACCCAGCAACCCTAATCATCCTATGGGTGTAGTAGCAGCTTGGGCCAATAAAAACCATTACTTCCACTGTAAAACCTAGGGACACAGCTCAAGAGTTCCAGCATGAATATTGTCAAAATATTTTAACAGGAAAAATAGTTGGTTTCACAATTTTTCTTTTAGTGGTCATTACATGTCTGAACAAGAAGCCATTTTTAGTATGTATAAAATAAGCAGATGTTCTCTAGCTTTTCGCTACGGCTCCTATGCTATCAATAGAGGGCTTATTTATACCACATGAAAAAATTAAAGTACCCAACAAATGCTCTGCAGGAGCATTCAACAATCATAATCATCATGTTTGTCTTGGATTAGGAGATTTAAAGGATTTATTTAGAATCCTTTCTGTTTGTCTGTTTTCAGAGTGTAAAAAATGGCCTTTCACATATAATATGCTAAGCTTGATGGCTTCAGTGTAATTCTCCATGGTTCATACTTCCTGCAGTAATAAATAAAATGTAATAAGAATAAATTATAAATATTTATAAGACATTTTTTGTCTTTTATTAGGTTCTTATGATTTAGAATTTAATATCCCAGCCAAAGCTTCAGTCAGAGCTCTTTAACATCAAAATGGCTGCTCAGAGTTTTACAGTTGAAGACTGATCTAGTTGACTGCAAAAAAACCCCTCACCTGTATCAATGCCAAGGAAAGCATCTGCTGAGATAGACCAAACAAAATCCTCAAACCTTAGACGTTCCGATTGGGGTTCGGAAGTTCATATGGCCCAAGCAAATTCCAGCTCTCATCCTTGTGCCCATGTCTATTAATCACTGTTTTGGATTTGATTCTGTGCCAGGTGTACCAGATAATGGGTTTTGTGAAGTATTAAAAGGAAAAGAAAAAAGGATTCTTAAGGTTCTAGAAGAGTTGCTTTTTATAAACTAGTAACTTTCTGTGCTTAAATTTGTATCACAGAAAATCCTAGACAACTTACTTTTAACAAATATTTTCTGAATGTTTTGTTTGAAAATTTTGGACTTAATTTATATGGAAAATAATGTGGTTGATGGTGCTAGAAAAGATATAAACACAGTTGTCTTTTGGTTTCTGCAGTATATTTAGCCCCTCTGTAGTTTGTGCCCAGACGTGAGACTGAAATATCTCTTTAATTTGGCTTATGCTGATACGCATCAGTTTTGTTTTTTGTTTCCTTTGTAAAACATCTTGTTCTCATGAAGATCCACCCCTATGTGCATTCGTCTGTGGTTGTTTGTATGCCTCAGACTCTCGAAGTGGGAGCTGTGTTTTGTATCGGTTCTGTTGCTTCATGTGCCTCAAACCGAGGGCTCAAAGGGTAACGTCTGCTTCTTTTCATCCCTTGTGTGAAGATGCAGCACACAGAGTGATGCAGTTTGCATTGCTTTTATATTTAGTTACTTTTATGCATCAGGGCAATGAAATCAGGGTTTTCAATTGTCACTGACAACCTCTAAGATTCTTCTAAAGCCATTGGGAAAAAAAACTTCTTGTGCCCACAACAGCTTCTTCATTGTCTTGTGGATTCAGAATACAACTTTGACTGTTAAAAAGCCAAGCAATGCATAAAAGGCTGTGAGTACTTTTACTCATCTGGAGAGAGCCCTGAATTCTGGGAAGGCATGTGTCTGCAGATATCTCACTTGACAAACTTGCAGCAACAAGATGGTGAACTAGCAAATCTCTCTCTTGAACAAATTGATGATGCTAACTTCAAGCACAGATGCCAAGGACATCTCCAGAACACTCTGAGAAAGCCAAAAACTCTTAGGTGGCTCACCTGCATGCAGTTCTTCGGCATTAAACAAAAAAATGCTGTTCAATGAGATAAAACACTTAAGTGTGCTCAAGAAGTAAGATTGGCTTTTTCTGCCACCCGCATAGTCTTCTTCCTCATACTAAATTTTGGCAGGGTTGCAGTAAGATAGCAGCAAAATGTTGAACGAGGAAAGTGATGTGTCGAAGGCTGCAAATCCCATCTGCTTTCTCCCATGCTTTACTGAAGTCTCAACATACTTGGGAAAGTTTCCCAATCAGGTCTGGTGCCCTCATCGTTTGTTGCTACAGATGTTATAATGTGTTTGTTGGCACCTGCCTCTTTGTTGGTGTATGTCTTCTAATAATGTTTAGGTCATTGCATGGGTCTTTGCATTTCTTTGCAGTTGTTTTGCAAGGCAAAACTAATTTCCCCCTAAGGGAGACATTTGGATAAAGCTACACTTGTGATATGTTCTGCCGCTTGGGATTTTGTTGGTCTTAGATCTTAGTAAGAGTTGTAATGACAAAATGGGATTGTACAACATGAGAGCAATTCAGTGACAATGTCTGTGCCAAGACTGTTAGCTGTCCTCAGCAGCTTGTGCTTAGTGACTGTCCCAATGCAAGCCCAAGATTCGGAATGTGCAGCTGTACAGAGAAGTATTCAGATATCTTTACATTCTCTTTTTTCTCCCTTAATGTGTTGGAGGAAGCAGGAGCTGTTCTGCATACCCCAGAGCTGTCAGAGTTCCAAGGTGTTCTACATAATCAAAGTATGGGTAAATCACATTTATCCTCTTGACTTTGATTGAAGGACTTGAAGTTGATTACACTAGCTTCAAACTCAGAAGACTGGATTGATTAAGTAATAGGCATATGATTTTGTGCCAGTGGTTTAAGGTCAATAATGGCCAAGCTCTTTGTTAAGATATGTAGCAGACTTGCAAGCGGCTCATTTTCTTTACAGGCAAATTATTCCCTGATGGTGGGGAGGAGCTGTTTTGCTGTTGTTATTAGGTCAATTTGCGTGTTGGCCGGTATGTGTTCACTGTGGCGGTCACATCGCGGCCAGGCTGTCTGCTCGTGTCAAGCTGTTCCAGCAAAAAGCAGGCGCTGTGAACCTCATGGTGGTGTCCAGCTCTAGGGCTGCCACACTGTGATTTTTAACTGAGAAGGTCTTCAGGTGACTCTTGTTGGCAAGGCTGTGTACGGTCTGGTGAATTTGTTTAGTGACTTTCTAAAGTGATCACTTAATTATCAGTGGGCTTTTCCTCATAGCAGCCTTCTAGCATCTGAAGGGGGCTGCAAGGATTATGGAGAGGGACTCATAAGGGACTGTAGCAACAGGACAAGGGCTAATGGGTTAAAACTTAAATAGCAGAGATTCGGGTTAGATATAAGGAAGAAGCTCTTTATTCCGAGGTGCTGGCACACGCTGCCCGAAGAAGCTGTGGCTGCCCCATCCCTGGCAGTGTTCAAGGCCAGGTTGGATGGGCTTGGAGCAACCTGATCTAGTCCATATTCCATAGTCTGTTCTCATCAGAAGCTGGCTTACCTGAAGATTTGAGGGGGGATGAAGCCTCGCACCCCCATGACATGGTGCATGTGGAGCAGCAGCCCATGCATGTAGCGCAGGGGTCTTGTAAGGTGCAATTCATTGAAGATCCCCTATTGCAGGGAAGAGTCTCGTGTTTCACAAGTATTCTGGCATGAGGTATCACTGGTGTTTAGTGCATAATGAAATATAGAATCTAAGAAAAAGTTGATTTTTGCATGTTAATAAGCCATCATTTTTTTTTTTTGGAAAAAAACCAAACCCAAACCTCTAAGCCTAAGTGGACAAAGGGAACACTTGGTCATACCTTTGTTAAGTCTGCTTTTTCAAAGCTTGAACGCATGCCTGCCAAAGAAGAGAACAGGCTGGATGCTTTATTTTCTTCAGAAGTGGTAGAATAACAAATGTTTTTCTGATCCCTTAAGTAATTTATTCTCCGGGCAGCATTCTTCATTCATAACATGCATTTCTGATTTTGAAGACTGATTGAAAACTGTCCAGAAGATAATGGATTAAAGGAAATATTGCAAAAATACCCTACTGAATATATGCTTCTGTCAAGATTTTACTATTTATTAATATCCTGTATAAAAAATTTTAAACCCATATGGGTGGAGGTAGGATTGTACTATATTGGTAAAATACATAGGCTTTCATAAAAATACTCTTTAATTTACTGCAATTGTTTCTACCGCTATGTCTGGGCTGAAGGATTTAAAAAAAACCTGATTTTTTGATGTTAAACATATGCAGAAAAAATATTTCTCTTCGTTATTTTCTGCAGATTTTACAGATAAAGGGGGAAATTCCTTTCATTGACCACCTCAGTGATTTTACCTGATATTGATGTTTGTAGAATATACAGGTTATGGGGTTTTGAAAGAGTATTATTGCATGTTTCTGTAAGAGTTCATAATCTATAGAAACAATTAGATTAAGGGTATTTTTTTATTGAACTTCAAGATAAAAGTTTTCTAAACTTTTATCCATTTAGAGAATTGTTAGAAAACCACACTTTCTCCTATACCTGCTTGGCAAGGAGAGACCTATTAATTTAAGAGGAACTTTGCATGATAAATGTTTGAGTATATAATGCCTTTTTTTTCCTCTGAGCTGTATTTCCAGCTGTGTCTGCTCTATTTCAGATGACAATGTTTAACTTTTCAGCCAAGTAGTAAGAAATATGTATTTGGAATGAGCATCCTGACAATTCTAGCTAGCAGATAGTGAATTGCCGTAAAGAGGGTGCTCGTGTTTCAGGAAGAATGTTAAAGATGAGCCGTTTGCAAGGAATTCATGCTGACACTTAGTTTAGATTCTTCATTGCTCCTTGAAATAGTGAAGAGCGTGAAATTGGTAAGAATTTCCATCCTTTCCTAATATGTAATAATTGCCTTTTAGTCTCTTGGTTTTCCCAATTGTATTTTGTTGAGGGTGCAAGAAATTCGTCTGGCAGGCTGTAATATCTGTGTTTGCAGGTTTGACTCAAGTTTCAGTATTGATCAAAATTAATAAATACTCTTGATAGTCGTTTCAGCTGCCATCATCCGTTTGCTGAAGTTATGCAGTGCTCTGTAATACCAATTTCAGTGGCTTTTTCACATGCAACTTTCCATTACAGCACTTAAATGAGGTTTGCAATTCTATGATTAAGTCTTTCATTTAAAAAACAAACAAACAAACAAAACCAAAACAAAACAAAAAAAAACAAAACACAAAACCCAAACAAAAAGGAAAAAAAAAAAACAAAAACAAAACCAACCAAACCCAAACCATTTTCCTGCTGCTCAAATTTAGTTTGGAATTTTTCTTAATTTGCAACAGCATTGAAGAACAGTTGACTGTTTTGGAAGCTTTTTCTATTAGTTTCAAATATGGCTTTGTTTCAAGAATATTCCACTCTTTTTTTCCAAATAACTTTTTTTTTTTCCCCTTAGCACTTTTGTCCTCTTTATCCTCAGCTCACCCTGCCATGCTTAGGTGCTACACCAACAGTTCCTAATGCTGTTTGTGTAGCAAGAGGACTTCAGCAGCATGTCAGCTCCAGCTAAAGAGTGCTAGAGATGTGCTTGAGTGTGCATTGTGCGACTCTGTGCGATCAGAATTAATCTTTGATAACTGGAACTGATGTTATTTGATACATAAGACGTGCTGCAAGAGCTGAAATAACTGTCAGTTTGCATTTGGAATCTACTTAAAATGCTGCAAAGAGCAAAGCTGAAGAGCGGCTCATGGTGCTGAACTGAATCAGTAAAGTGTGAGGGAATTCTCACTCAGTGCTGCAGGGCAGCAGATACAGCCCTCTGGTGCCGGTTTGGCTTGGTAATCTTTAAACTTTCCATCCTGTCTTCCGCATGAAAGAGCTTTAAGGTCTGATATATTTTACTACTTCCCTGGGCCGCTTTCTCCGTTTTCTTCTTGGTTTGTTTCTGAGATTGAGAAGCTAAATTGAATGCATACTTAAAGGCATAGCACTAAATATTATTTTACAAAATGACATAACTTTTTCAATTTCCTTGTTTCCCATGCCTTTCACATCACATCTGTTCAGCCTGTACAGGCTCTGTTGAACCGCGTTTCTTTTTCATGAGTGTACATAGTTAATTTGTAAGTCTGCACAGCATTGATTTGTACTTGTGGGGATAAATGTCATCTCCCGTTATGCTGCTTTTACGTGCTGCTGAGAAGGTTTGGATTCTCTTGCAGAAGGTTCTGCTGTACACTGTTCTACTGTCATCAGAATGGTCTGCTGTATCCCAGGATGTGCACACTGCACTGTCATCCGCTTTTCTGAGTGTTAAGGTTAAAAATAATTTCTGACAATTTAATAATCCCGTACTGTTTTTCATAATAAAAAGAAATTGATACTGAGTTCTTGGCTAAAGATTTGCCCTTTCACAGGTTAGCTGATTAGCTACATTCTCAACAGAAGCTGTATTCATACTGTTATTAAGGTACATTTGCAAAGAAAACCACCCCATAAGCAGTATATTTTGAGTAAAACTATTGTGAACTACTTGAACATATTCTTGTTTTCATTAGTAAATATGACTACAGTTGAAACAGGGACTGTTTTCCCTTTTAAGTTGCTTACAGACACTGTCTGTTACTGCTAAGTTGTGTGTAAGCTCCAAATTAATGGAATTTCCTCTTTTTTTTGGGGGGTGGTCATTCAACACATGAGGAATTTAAAATTAAGTTAATTTTGTAAAATCACTTGCGGGGAATTAAGTACATCTGCTTGGATAGTTAAGTCTTTCTAAATTCTGTTAAATGCTCTTAAACAAGAAAAACTCAACTTTCAGCTGCTTCAGGCAGGATGTGGAAGGTAAAGCTGTGTGGTTTTAAGGAGACACTTGACGTCTCTGTAGATTTGGGTAGTAATGTTTTGTGCCACAGCTTAATTTGCCGGCAGCACATAGCAGCTTTGTGCTCGGATCTTCATTTTATTCTAAATGTGTTATTGTGTACCTCAGGCAGACAATAAGAGGCTTGTGAGCAAGCCTGTGGGTAGCCAAACTCACACTTACAAACTGGGGGTAGATTTTGACCAAAAGAGAGCTCAAGACTGTAAACTTCCCTCCTTCTATCTTCATATACACAAGAAAGGAAAAAGAAGTCATTGTCTGAAATGAGGAGATGCTTGTTCTGCCTGTTGTTAGGTATTTTTGTAGCACTGGCTGGGAGGTTTTGGAGGAAGGACAAGAATTGTTTTTCTAAGTGTCATTTATCTCTGCAGTTAGAAATACGTTAAAGACATTTTCAGTTACATGTGGATAGTAGTGGGTGCAGTTATGTGCAGATGATGTACATGTTAACAACTGAAGATAAAGAATGCAAAGTAAAGTTGTATCTGATTATTCCTACACCCACTAAAGCAGGAATAAAAATATACAGACACCAATTTGCCTAATACAGTTTATATAAAACACAGTGTTGAAATAAAATTTAGCTGAACTTGGTGGGTTTGTTGATACAGAACTAAATCCGTTCAGACTACTTTGTATTGTTAGTTCAAAATAATGAGCTTGCTAAAAAGTTATATATCTGTATCTAGCCTTTGCACCAGCCATTCTTTCGGGTGCAGGACAGTTCTTCACCCAGGGGGTGAGTCTGTAGACCACTGGCATGCCATTGCTTCTTCCTTCCTTTGCCCCGTGAGCCTTCGCCTTTGCACTGTGACACTGTATGGACTGCAAGAGCTGATAGAGACTTTATATTTTCTAGCATAAGAATCTGGTCAGTAGATACCAAGAAAGTTTAGGCAGTATCTTTAACCCATCCTTGTTTCCTTAAGAACAATGCTGGGGTTGTTCCTGGTTGCTGAGCCCTACAGTGCTGCTTGAGCTCTGACAAGAAGGTTGGGTGCAGTGAGTTAAAGGTTCCCTTTGGCTGGAGCTCCATCCTGTGAATCCTTCTCATTTAAAATTTTACATTTTCAACACAAGACTGTTTCCACTCAGATGAAGTTACAATTAAATCCCTGTTGACCTGAAACATCACTGCAGAAATGCAGTGAAAACTCATCCAAAAATGCTGTGGTTTCATGTCCAAATTTTAAGGCCTAATTAACTAATGTCTGCAGGGGATTTAAGATTCTTTGGTTGCAGCTGGATATAGAAGGGCAAAAGAACAGTAGCAGGGTGCTAAAGAACTGCTGAAAAATTTTTTTGGCATTGCATATCTGCTTTACTGAATTGATGGATCAAAACTTGGCTTTAAATGAAAAGATGAGCTTTGGACTGTATCCAGAGTCACCAAAGTCACTGGGTTCAGACACTGAATCCAAGTATCTCCTCAAAGGTACTTGTTAAAGAGGGCTACGTAGGAGCTAAAAGGATTTTAGTTTATCTGTGCCAGGATTTCTTTTAGGTTTTTGTTTTCAGAATTGTTGAGGCTGGATTTTTTTTCTTTTTTTCTGTGTATGGACTTGTCCACCATTATCTGTTTTCAGTTTGTGTCTTTGTATGGGGGAAAAAAATCACATATGTGAAGCTTTTTCCTGTGAAAACAGTTGCCAAGCAAATCTTTGTTACAGTTGTCCAAACGAAAAGCCATTTTTACAGAGACTTCTCCATATATATTTTCAGACAGCTCACAAACAGCCAGCCAACAATAGCAGTGGCATCTCTCAACTTTAACCTTGTGTTCTTTAAAATTTGTTTAACAAAAGAACAAAATGAAAAAGAAATTCTAAGAACTTCCATCCTTTCCATGAAGTGATTCATTTGAAAACTCAGATAACTTTTTATTTTGCATGCATGAAAAAAAATCCTATAGCAAAACCGTTTTGTGTAGCAGCTTCCAGAAGTGTTTGACTGTCAGTAATAGTTTGCTGTAGAAAGCAGAAAAATACCAACTCAATCTGTAGGGTAATTTGTTATTCCTTTTGTAATGACTGTTCCTTTCAGACAAAAATGTTCTCGTCTTGCATGCTAAAACAGAAACAGAAATCTTGGAGAGCCAAGGTAGCACAGGGAATTAATCCCTTATGGGAAACCCATCCCTACCAGAATTAGTGGAAAATAAAATTTAAGCCATAATGAGTCAAGAAAATGGGTTTGGTGTTTACTAGTTCCAAGAAACACTCTAATAAAGTCTCAAAAACAACTGTACATCAGTTGTCAGTCTGGCAAAGGTGAAGCATGGCCAGTGAAGTGTGGCCAAAAGAGGCCCAGGACAGCAAGAGCAGGACAAATATCCTCTGTCAGAACGATCTCAGCAGGCGGCTGTGCTTTGTCCTGGCTTTTTGAGTGCCGGACATGGAATTGTTCTCCTTGCTTTCACACTCATCATCCTTTAATATTTAAAATGAGGTTAATATCTCTCACATAAAAATTATTAGTGACTACACTAACAGTTTTGGTTAAAAAGTGATGGTTAACTCTAGTTTTGAGCTATTTCCCTCTCCATGCACAGACCTTGTCGCAGCTGCAGTGCAAGTTCTCATGAGGGAGAAAGAAGCAGCAGAGCCTTGGTTCACAGGTCGTTGCTTTGAGAGGCTGAGCTTTACCTTTTAGTAAAATAAATGAAAATCCCTCAGTCACAGCTATCAAATCAAGCACAGGTATCAGCAGTCTGTAACTTGCTTCTGTTTGTTTAACCCATGTGGCTTTAATCAGTGTGTATTTGTGTAGATTGATGCATTAAACTTGTGTCAGGTTTTGTTCCAGTTTCTGTGTAATGGAGTGTATTGAAATGAAACCGTAATGTGTTTGAGTGAAGCTTTTCTTGTGGAGGTTTTTCATGGAGTTATTTCTTGCTGCTGTTAGCTACAAGTATTTGAAACTAGAAGCAGAGCCCAGGAATCTCTTAGAAAATAATTCTTCATCAGGGACATGCATCAACTTCCTTAGAGAAAAGGAAACCTTAAACATTTAATGACTCAAATTTGCAGTAATATCTCAGAGGGCTGAAAATGTGTAGATGTGCTTGATAGACACGTTAGGATATTCACTGCAGGAGGCTTCTAGGTAGATGAGAGGTTTTTTAGATTTTGCCTTGACAGCATTTCAAAAGGGATTATAAGTAAATAAATGGAAAATGTGAGTAGTTATCACAAAGTGTGCTTAAGTTACTCTCCTACACAAGATCTGAGTGCTCTTGGGTTTTGTGACTTTCAACGCATAAAAAGCTGTATTGTGGTAGTGCATAAGTAGATTGGGGATCCGTGTGCTAATATTGTATTGCTGTATATTGTCATGCAAACGAGGATGTGCGCGCCTCAGTCATGATGATATATAGAGCAGTGGGCTGTTCACTTGTGTTATAGTAAAGATGCAGAATCCTGTATCTTTATTAAGACGCAACTTTTTTGCAAGAGTGGCCAAATTCTTGCAGTAATTAAAGGATAACATCAAGATTGGAAGTTACCATTTGAATGTTAATCTGGCCTCCACAATATCAAAGTTATGCTTTGATCCGGGCATTATTACAATAGGCTGGGTGACAGGATGGAGTCTTTTCTGTGGCAATCTCAGAGATAGATGGAGTAAAAGGATTGATGGACATGGGGTTACTAGTTATAGTAAATAAAGCTTTCTAATAAAAAGGGAAATTAATTGCATTGGAAAGAAAAATTTCTGGTGTGGACACTGATTAGAATCACAGACTGGTTTGAGTTGGAAGGGACCTTAAAGCTCCACTAATAACATTGCCAGCTGTAAGCATAAAGCTATAGGAGTGATTCCTATGTGCACCAATCTGCATTAAAAATGTGTTTGGATTATGATTTTATTATAATTTATTGATGAAAATTATTTTTTTTTTTAAAGCATAATCCAAAAATTGTAGATTTGTATAAGAGAATACCTTTGATACTTCTACTGAACTCATCCTTTAGAGAGAACCTGTCTTTTGGGCTTCTCTGAACAAGAATACTTCAAAAAGCTTATCTAAATTAACCAAAGATAGACATTTAGTGGATCATTTCAAACCACAATAAACCCCTGCATGGACACTATTTTATGGAATTCAAGAGGATATAATTAATAGATCTTAATTCACTTTTGGGTGTAATTAGATTGAATTTAATGCAAGTCTCTTGAATTATGAATGAGAGTGCTGAGGGATTTAATATAGTTTAGCTTATCCACTTGATTTGTTTTGTTTGGGATTTTTTTGTCCTGTTATCGATAGGCACGCTGAACTGTTTACTTTCACATGTAACAAACAGGACAGTCTACTGTGTGTGGTACAGAAAGGCTTTCCTGAACTATGACTGTATAATTCCAGCTGTTCAGAAATGCCACGCAGTTTTTCTTAGTCTGCTTAGTCAATGTAAGAGCAACAAAATATGCAATATATCCTCGCTATTTGCAGGATGTGTCACACTGCAGTTGAAGCAGGAAAGAGCTAGGATTCTCTGTGTGTGTATATATATATATGTATAAATATTTTATTTTAACTCATCTGTGGATCTTTCCTAATAGTGTTAATCTAAAGACGGGGAATCAGGAGGCGGAGTGGACTTACTGAAGGAGAAGCGGATATAGTTACTCACTTGCAGAAAAAGCTATTCTTGCCTTGAACAGGATCCAGCTTTCTGTGTTTACCTTAATTCTGGAGGTTACATCACACTACCACAGCTTTTGGGGCAGGCAGCTTGGGTTTCCCCAGCTTATCTCAAATGTCGCAGCTCATGTATCTGTTACTCATATTCTCAGCTGAACTGTGCTTTCCGAGTGAATATCGGTTATTTATGTTCTCTGTGCTCTTGCTTCATGCCATTCTATTTCAGGCTATTGGGAATTTGGCCATGGGTTTGACAGGACCTGGATAAGACCTTGAAGTTTTCAGCTTCAGCTCCAGTCTTATTATTTAGTTGTTTTGGATTTTCTACTTTGTAAGCTCAGGAGTCGTTAATAGTTGAATCCGGCATTCGGTTATGGCTTGTCCATGTGTGCTGTGGGTTGCTTTTCGTTAGGATATGTATTGCACTTGGAGTGACACAGATCTTATTTAGATGGGATTAGACGTGGATTACCTTTTCCTGTTTTCCTCTGCAGCTGACAAAGTCCTGCAGTCACGCTCCTGGCTGTGTTCTTGCTGTCTTATCAGTTCAAAGTTTAAGCATTCCCAAATATTCTGTGAAAACTCTTTTAACAGCCCCTTGTATGTCCTCTCAGGATTCAGCCTCCAGGAATGAAATATGTGTGAAGTGCCCTCTGGGTTTTGGGAGGAGGTAGAAATTGGTTCAAATTGGCAAAATGTGCACATCTGACAACATGAGGACTTAAAAATTGATTTTTATCTTTTTTTTTTTTTTCTTTTTTTAAGAGAAATTTAGGGCATATTGAACCACTTTCCCTAATTAGCCAAGCTAGTGAAATATGTATGTATGCATAAAAGTACATATGCCGTGTAAAAAAGCCTGACTATTGGAAATATTTTCAATCCATGACAAATATAAGCATTTGTTACTAATTTTTCATAGGTTGGAGCTGTGCTAAACAGTGCTCCCGAGGCTGGGAGCGCCAAGGGGGAGGCGAGAGGAATGGGGAGGCTCTTGTCACGAAAAGCTCATCTCTGGCTGGAGTTTTGCCCTTCTGTTTGCTAGTTGCAAGTCACCTCTGAAAAGGAAACTAATATCCATGAGATAAATCAAGCAGAAGATAAAACCCTTTTACTCTTACAACGATGTTTTTCCTTTGTATGCGTAATGCTGTAGAACACACAGGAGCGCGCGGGGTGTTGGCTGGAACAAATGCTTTCTAAATCTTGGTATGTTTGCTCTCGGAGAGATATTGTGGAGAAAAAAAAAAAAGTGATAATGACTATGGGGAAATGATGGAAAAGGTTGAAAAAACCCCCAAGATTATGAGAAGAGGAATTTGTACAGACAAGATGTTGTGAGCAGAGCAATGAGGGTAAAAAAAAGAAGTTTTAGACAACAAGATACACTACATAAAGCAAAGATTCCAGAAACAAAACCAATCTTTTGACTTTAAAAACATGTTTTGGTTTTTTTTTTCCTGTGGATTTTATTACATTAAGGTAAAGGTCTTGTGCTTTTATGCACACTTTCTAGAAGTAATCTTACAAAAATATCACTGTGTGTGTGCCCTGAGACATCACGTAATATTCCACAAAGATACTGAATATAAGAGAGCATCTAAAACAGTAGAAAATCTCTGGTTTGTATCTATATGCACATGCATCTGCTGCTTTGGTTCAGTCTGCGCAGATTTTGTGTTGGTTTGGGTTTTTTTCATTACAGGTGCAAATGAAATGCTGGCCAAATAATAATAGCACACAAGAATTTGCCTGCCTTTAGCTGAATAAAGAATTTACTTTCTGTGGTGCTCTCAAAATGTTATTTAACGGGATAAAAAACAATGTTTGGGATACAGTTTAAGAAATATAATATTGCCAATTCTAAAGTAGAACTATTTTTGCTTGGTGATGCATGATTTAAAATACACAAATTCTCAGTTAGACAGTAATTGTGGTGTATCTCATTGATGATTCATGTTACTTCACCTTTTGCAGTTTAACTGAGCTCAGGAAGGATCTTGAGGGATTGATCGCAGATAATTCTGCCCGATTTTGTTACTATTACAATCAGGTCCTGATTTTGTTACAATTCAAACACAGGGTAGAGGAAATTTCTGGACATAAAAACTCATGCCATACAAAATTTCGTATTTTAATCGGTTGTCTGCTTTGCGAGGGGAGCAGGGATTTACATATTGTTTCAAATCTGTTTCCAAGTGCAGCTCTGACAGTGAAGTTGCTGTCGGGTGTCCTTAGCATCTTTCAAGCCTTTATGTCTGTCTGTTCTCCCAGTGTCTCTGTAAGGTAGCAGAATCAACCTCCTCGTACAGGGGAGATGTGGAAGGGGTGACTTGCCCCAGATCACTTCAGTTGGTGGGGGACTTACACAAGAAATCCAGCATTTTCACACTTTTGAATGTTTTCTGTGATTCTAAATAAAGATTCCTGCTTTTACCAGGAAAGAAGCCCAAGAAGCTTTTTCGCTTTTGGAGGAAAATGGCTTGAGTCCTTTCTGTGTGGAGATCCATCTCAGCCCTTCTTCCTTGAAGAGCTTATGGCAAATAACAGAAAACTCCCAATTTTTCTTCTGTGAATTAGCAGAACGTGTTTTGCTATACGGAGAATTACGTAGAAAATCTCAAAGTCCACAGTCCCTTGATTTGAACTAGTTATAAAAACCACTGGATTTTCACATTAAACTCTATACGCAGAGCTCTCCAGTACGTGGGGCAGGTTGCAGTGCAGCTCTTCTTTGAGTTAACAGTTGTGTTCAAGTGCTTCATAATTTTTAGCAGAGAGTTTTTTAGCTGTGGCATTCTTGTGAAAGGTTTTTCCCCAGAAATCTTTGGGCTGGAATTGATTTACTTGTTACATTTCAGATAAATTAGTTCTCCTTTGTCAAGTTGTAAATGCAGATGTTTCAGGAAATTTTTAATTTAGTTGGCGAAGTGACTTGCTTATTTTTAATTATACACACACATATAGCTAAAACAAAAATAAGAAACAAGGATTGCAAAGTTAGGAATTGCCAGTTTTGTGCTTTTCTCTCTTGGTACAGAACTGGGTAAGTGAGGCTGTGGACCAGACCATTTGTTTAATACAATGGCTGTCCATGAGGGCAGGTTTTAAATTTGCACTAGTGATGGTAAATTAGGCATTTTATGACTTTGGTGTGTTTGATTTAGGATCCAGATAATCTGCTGTCCATGTCATTGTATGCTGTTTACTATATAGTCTTTCAATGTTGCTGCATATTTCTTAAAAATAAGATTCTGGGTAAGGTTAATACAGTGAATTCAAGACTTGTTTGTAATAAACTCACATCCAGAGATTTAAGAAATACTGCACAAATTCTTTGCATCCCTTCTGAAGTGTTAACTAAGTGTTAGCAGAAACAGCCTGAGGGGCCGCTATTAGTGTCTTTTAATGAGTTTTTCATCTTAATATCTGAACTAGAAACATTTATTTCTTGTTAGATAGCTGCAGAGTGTTTCATTCATCTAGTAGTTGCACACAGCTGTATATAAATGAAGAAAGAGAACTTAGAAGCATTTGTTTTCAGCTGAAATAAATACTTGCTTTCAAAATGTTATTTAAAAATATCAGTAACAGCTTTGGAATCTCTTCATCCTTGTATTATGTTCAGTCTTTCACATCATTGATTTACAAGCTAATGAAAAGGTTATGATCACAATAAAACAACACGGGGCAATAACTTCCTGAGTCTGTAAAAATACATGGTAGTATTTGGATCCTTGGTGGGATAACGTTGTATTCTGTTCTGAAAAAGGGTGTAAGAACAGGGGACCCATCTGAAGTTTAAGCTTCAGGTCCCCAAAGGTCTGTGTTAAGCTGGTCTCTGTGCCCAGATTAAATAAACTTGGATTGCTGGATTTGGGTGGAACAGAGCCTGGTTACTTTTCATAGTGCAAGATGCAGCTTAGGGATGTGTTAAATTTCCTGCTAATGCAGGGAATTATGTTTTTTTGATTTGGCTGTAAAGATAAATTTTGGCAAAACTTGTTACTGCAGCTGGGGTTGTCGTGTAAAACACAAGTGCTTAATACATAATTTTAATTTTGAAGATTTTCTGTATCTGTAGAGACAAAAGTGACCTGTTCTCTCTCCCCTTGGGCCTTTAACCAATACTGGGGATGGAGTTCAGTGATCTCCTTCAGAATGTCTGGTCAAGACTTTTATATACTGGCTTTTCATTTTACTTGCTTAGTATTTTTCATTGTGGTGGCTGTAATGCTTTCTCAGGTCACCACAAAATTCTTTTCTTTAACAGATGCGCTCTGCTGAAGAAAAGATAACACCAGCATTTAGGTATTTCTTCAAATTTAAAATGTGATGTGTCTTACACAGAAAAATTCAGGTGGTTTCTTTATATAATAAATCTTTCATAGCCTTTGAGCATTCCTTCAGTTCAGCCTGTCCCATAGGAGTCCTTCCACAAGTCCTTCCCCTGCATCATGTTTCCAAAAACACGCGGCTCTTCTTGAGCCAGTTTCTGCAGTCTTGGACGCTTTGCTGAGAACATTCTGTATCTGGGCAGTTCCTATTTACCTGGGACACCAGTGACTTAAGTCATTGAGTTACTCGACAATTATTCACTCATTAGCCAGGTATTTGAAAATCCTTTTTTCAAAAATTTTCAAAGAAATTTTTGGTCATAGTGCTGCACCATGAATTGAAAAAGTAACAACAGAGATGTTAAATAAACCCCCATAAATATTCTTCATTTGAAATTCTTGGCTTTTTATAAAAATAGATTATAATGCTGTTGATGAAATTAAGAGCAGAACTTTCAAGGTCAGGAAAACTTGTCAAATCCCCCAAACTGTTAATCTGATGCTTTCAGCAGTGTTAGTCATAGGTGATCAGTAGAAGCTGTGTCCTATCAAATTTTGGGACCATTTACTTTTCTTACCATTGAATGAGTAAATACTTAGAAATATATAAGAGATTAGGAGCTTACTTCTTGTTTGTGCTTTTGAGGTCTACGGCAGATTTTTATCTAATCAAATTTTGAAGCAAAAGCATCATCCATCACCTTTTTTTTTTTTTTTTTTTAAATATACTTAATCATGATGATATTAAAACTAGTTTAACTTTCCAAGTTGCCTGACATGTTTAGTACGTCAGCTTTATAAAGGTTTTTCTCACACTGTTCTTGTAAAAATGGTGCATACCTGTTCTTTTTCTTGGTCTTTGCTGTCCTGGTCTCTGTGGCAAGTGTGTGAATAACTTTAGCATTATGCCAGGAATGATGATGGTATAACAACACTCCGTGCCTGTCTAAAAGTAAACTGCTGAGAGGGATGAGGTGTGTCACGTGTAGAAGGTGGTTGCTGGAGGAGCTGGAGCTCTGATCCTCACTACATTTCTGGGCCTGGCTATATTGGCTCAATGGCCAAAATGTGCTCATACTTCAGCAAGAGGCAGCTGCTCCCAGAGAAAGATTGAGGCCAGAAACATTTAGAATATTGGAGAAGCGTGAGAAATCTTTGATATGTACAGCTGAGAGCTGTCCCTTTATTAGCACGTAATTTAACATGCTTTTATCTTTAATATCACACAGACGGAATCCTCTCTCACCGTTTGGTTTCTTAAGTCAGGTTCTTGACTTTTATTTTCCTTGGATGGAGATCTTCCCCAGTTACCAACGAGTGAACAAACATATTTAGACATAAGACCAAATATTGCTTGTCCTTTCAATCAGAAATCTGATTTGCAGCCACAGTAAAAACAATAAAACAAATGTTTGCTTTCTTCCCCCCTCCCCATTTTTTTTTTTTTTTGACTCCAGTGATAAATGTGATGTGGTTTAAATTTTAGCTGTATATCTAAAATATTCCATTGGAAGCTGTTGAAAATAGCATTGGTTTTACTGCACCGCTCTAAATGATGTGCGTGTTCCTTACGAAGTGGTTTAAGCTGTATGCATGAACAGAAATTTTGCTGTTTATAGTAGATACATCCGTTGCTGATGCACTTTGTAACTTATGTTTAGAACTGTGCGTAGTTTCTCAGATTTTAACTATTTCAAATAGTTTCTCAATACAGAACTTTCCCTCTTGTAAGCTTTCAGTCACTTTGGCACAACAAAACCTCATTGCAGTTCTACCTTTTGAATCTAACATTTCATCAACATAATGTCTGCATATTTTTTGAGCTGTTTATCAAGACATAAATCCCATCCCCTGTGTCTTACATTGATCCTAACCTGTGGTAATACATTTTTACCATGTGTTTTGTGTAACTACAGTAACAGCAGTGCTTGACAGCAGGATAGCTGCTTTTTTTTTAAAAAACTTTTTTTTTCTCTGAATGCTGTCAAAATTCCACCAGAAGTTTTATCATATTATTATCCTGAAGGTAGTCTGAGAGTCAAAAAGATGGGGGTGCATTGAACTTCCCATTTTCTCTCTTAATCGTCTTTGCGGACTTTGTTTCTCCTTGCATCCTTTTTCTCTCAGGTTCTTTAGATAGGTACTTAAAATGTGTATGAGCGCTGCAATTCACTTTCCCTGAATGATATGTGTAAATGCTTTCAGATTCATTCTTGTGCTGTCGTTACAATTCTTCCATGCGTGTTTTCATGTGCACATTTATTCCTTTGGGTACAAAGACATTATGTTGAGGTGTCTGAGTACTTAGAAACTTTCTGTGTCAGTAACACATTGAGAAATTCCAGACAGTTTTTTCCAGTGTGAACAAATAGTTTTTTAACTGAATCTTTGCCTTTGTGAAGTTCAGCATTTGTTACCTATCTGAAGCAGTAATGTTTATCAGTAGTAATGCTTATCAGTAGTAATGAGGTCTCTAATGTATGATTTTGTTAATTATTGAAAAATACAAAGGGGTGCAGCTTCGTGCACTGCACAAGCACCATGACAGTGCTGCTCTGTTTCTGTAGGTAGCTGCTGTGTTCTGGCCTCTTGCTTGTTAGAGACCCTGAAAAGTCCAAAGGGAATTGTATAATGTAACCATTTCCCTGTGCCCTAATGCATTAGAAATTCATTTATGAATGTCAGCAACTGCGGCTGTGTTTTATGGAATGAGATCTGTAATGGCTTAAAGACATGCATCTGCCTATATGGTGCAGGCTCATACTCTCAAAGGAGTCATTTGTAAATAGAGCTGTAATAGGTCTGGAACCGGCCCATGTGGGTTGCAAAGACTTCAGTAAATGTCACCAGTGGTCAGGCTCAAAATGACATTACATTTTTACAGTGCTAGAAATCAACACTGTAAAAAATTTTGAACCAAGCAAAGAAATATCAAAGGTTGTGAAAGGTTCAAATTACAGTATTTCAATTGTAAATGTTACTTATGACTAACCTTATCTCACCAAAGAAATTTTATTTTCCCTTGAGTTGCCTCTTGACATTTTGGATCATGTTAATACAATATTCAGCAAAAAATCAGGTTTGAGCCTGATGATCCAGCAGGTCATTAGCTGGGACAATGCTGGTATTTGCCACTAATCTCCCCTCTGTCAAGTTAAAGCCATTCCCCCTTGTCCAGTCCTACAGAGTCTTGTCAAAAACCCCTCTCCAGGTTTCTTGTCGGCCTGCTCCCCAGTGGTGTAGAGAGGCAAAGCTTGGGGCTGTGGAGCCCTAATCATAAACATTTGGGGATTGCAGCCAGAGGAGGATCATCAGTGGGCAATGCAAGATTTTCCTTCTCTAAAACAACTATCAGGGTGGACTTGAGCATGATCTGCACACAGCAAACGTGCAGGCACGACCTGCTGCACATTCACCATGCGTAGCTTATGCTTGAGGGTGGAGCAAGATTTCACAGTTGTCTCCATCTCATTATTTCCATCTGTCTATCTGGACAGTCAGGCAGTCAAATTAACCCTTGATCAGTCACGGGATTTTGTTATGAATATGGCTAGAAAATTTCATTTCTGTGTATTTTTGAGATTAAATTTTTCATGAAGTGTGGACTCTTGAACCTATTAGAAAAGTTTACCTGTTCACTGTTTGCCCCTAGATTCTGTCTGCCATCTTCAAATTTTAAAACCTAACTATCATTTTTAAAAAACTGGCTGATCATGCTTTGTGATATACAGTGGTTTATTATTGATCTCAAATGCTACAGTGGATAATTAATAAAGATTTTTTAATGTAACTGTGGTTAAAAGGAAAGGAATTTTTAAATTTATTTTTTCCACTGCTATTTTACTACTCCTCCATGTCTTATTTACTATACCGTGGGTTTCTTTGTGCTTTGTGTGATCTAATTTCTAAATCATATATGTGGGAAAAAGCCATATGCACCTCTGCAGGTAAATAAAAGCAGAGGGAATACTTGGTAAGCAGTAAATCTCCTGCACCCCTGGAGAGTCTGTTTTACCCCTTTCTGCTTTCCTCTGCCTTTATCTTCTTGCCATCTTGCCATGACAAATACTTATGTACCACTTATTACCTCCTTCCCCTTAAATAACATTTCCCTCCTTCTTCTCCTCAAAAAGCACCCAAAAGTGTGAAACTTAAATTTCATGGAGTGAAATAACTTCTGTATTGGACAGTTTGGAGGCCTTGCGCTTTGACTCTAACAATTACAGCAAGATACAACCAGAAGTTTTTCTAGAGGAAAATGTTGGTGCCAGGAGGAGAATAGGTTTGTAAGATCTTAGTGTTCAGAAAGAAATCATGGCTTTCTTTCTAAGAGGAAATATTTCCTCTAGGAATACCCATATGAACTGTGAATTCAGGGCCCAAGTCTGCCTGATTTCTTCAGTTGGAGTAATTTAGTAAGTGTAAATAGTCTCACGGGTTGGTACACAGCAGCAGGGTCATGCAGGGTGCCTGTCTTAATTATCTTGTTTTGCTCAAGTTATAATATGTTGAATTAAAAAAAAAAGGCAGCATGTTCTATATTAGATATGAAAAAAATGCTTTTTATGAGCACATGCACTATGGAATTTTTATATTAATAGCATCTTGGCATTTTACACTCCCAAGGCAGTTTCAGAAACCATGCGAGGGCTGAAAGTCTGGTTTTTAAGTGCTGTAATTTGTATCAGGACCAGATCTGATCAAGTCCAAATGTGGGACTTTTTAGTCCTAAAAATGCTAAATCCATTTTAAGCTTTTATTCATCTCTGTAAGAACAGCCAGCCATAGGCTGTTAGGCTCAGACTGTAGGATGTAAAGTTATAGTGTGAATAAAATTCCGCTAATGTAAGTCAAAGTAATTCGTGCATTAATGGGGTGAAAGAGGGAATAACTTTCCTTGACACTTCTTTAAACTCCTTTAGTAACGTTTCAAACTGAGCTCACTGTGGTCCTTGCTTCATGCTTACCTCTTAGCAGCCTTCAGCATAACATTATCAGGTTGTCACTTTTATTGTTGCATGACTTTTGATTTATGTTTTGGCCATCAAAGTTGCCAAAATATGATTATTTGATAAAGCATTCTGTAGCTTCAGTTTGCTTAGTTCAGCAATTTCCTTGACACAGTCCAATAGCCTTAGTTTCCTAAGAATTAAAAAATTTTATTGCCAGACATTTGTACTTCCCATGGACTAGAAAGAAGAAAGTTTCGAGTTGGTCAGGGAGAAAGTTGTCAGCAGCCTGGGGAACATTCTTGTACATACTAGTGTTAAAGGCTTTGATAATTCCTTTCTGATGTTCTGAGAAAGCCACATTTTACATGTCTTTGCTTTAAAAACTTCTGCTTTGATTGTAAAAATAAGTAATTTTAGAATCATAGAATCTAGAATCATAGAATGGTTTGGGTTGGAAAGGACCTCACAATCATCAAGTTCCAGCCCCCTGCCATGGGCAGGAACACCTCCCACTAAACCATGTCACCCAAGGCTCTGTCCAGCCTGGCCTTGAACACTGCCAGGGATGGAGCATTCACA